>CABHPH010093282.1:15400-38682 GCA_902168325.1 Peromyscus nudipes | reverse complement strand
TTCCTTCCTTCCTTCCTTCCTTCCTTCCTTCCTTCCTTCCTTCCTTCTTCCTACAGAAATAGCCTACTGCTTTTGTGAGGGAGCTTTGACTATTCATAGGTACCACAAGGCTGAAAACGCAGAGCCTACAGTAGCATAGACTCCAGACTGAGCAAAGCCGCACAGAGCAGGTATACCTCTATCCCCAACACCACTCCTCATCCCCCTACTCTTTCACACCTGCACCCACACTCCACTATCCTTTATTCCTCCACATCTGCCTCACTAGCCCCTGCTCTCTACACCTTATTCCTCTGCCATCCACCCACCCCTCCTACAACCCCTATCCTTGACTCACCTGCAGTTGAGGGCAATTATCCATGAGATCAAGACTGTATACTAGAGCAGAGAGAATCCTTTTTCATAAACCATGTCGGTTCCCTTAAGTGATGACAATAACAAAAAGGATAACAATGCATGGCTGACCTGGTAGGACCAGAGCTGAGACGAAGGGGAATTGTGCATACCTTTCATCCACTGTGGAAAGCTAATACTGTTTTCGGTACACTAAATACCTACTTGAGGAGTGGCCGCTGAACCTCTGTAGAGGAAGGATCGGCTTCCTAATTTGGCTGTAGTGCATACAGCTCTCTGTAGCTTTCACTGCTGTTGTTCCTTTAATTGACTATCAAGGTAGATGCTGAGCCAGGCTTGCTGGGTTGTGGAAGATGATTTGTTTACCATAAACAAACCCAGAGCTTTACTATGAAAAAATATTTTCTGAACATTCTAGAAGTCCTGACTATTGCATCTATTCGTTCAGTCACAAAACATTTTTAAGCATCTATGGTTAAATGTTGTGGCAGAATCTGCAAGGAGTTCATGATCAGCCAATTAAGCAAGAAAGAAAGGAAGATATTAAACAGGAGATCAGAAAAAAAATGTGGTTATAGTTGATTTATTTTAGAAGAACAAGGGAAATTTTCGTAAAACAGAATTAACACTTACCAATAAAACAGATTAACACTTATCCCTGTTTTTCAAATTTCAGCAAACACACTACTTAAGATTGTGTTAAATCTGTGGGAAGCACCAGGTGGTAAGTGCTGACACCTTCACATCCATTTCCTAACCTTGATGTCAATGAGGCGAGATAAACCAGAAAACACATCATATTGTGCAGACTTTGATATTCTCATAATCTGAAATGTTCCCAGACCACAAAATCCACAATAATTTTAAGACTCCTGAATCCCAGCTGAGAAATCATGCTATTTCTGCAACTCTCAGCCTTCCTTAGTTGTCTGTAGTTCTTTGTATAGGGCTGAGGCCTTCAGAGGGCCACCCTCCACCCCATCCATATCATTGTGTCTGTTGTTGACATCCTTGTTTAGCTCATGTTTGGGTAGTCTTGGTGAAACTTTGTAAGTGTAGCTTCTGACCTTCCCAGGAGACACAATCTCATAGTCAACTCCCTGATTCTCTGGCTCTTACAGTCTTTCTGCTCCCTTTTTGGCAATATTCCCTGAGTCTTAGGTGTGGGAGTTATATGTAGGTGTATCCATTGGACTGGGCTCCAAACCTTTGCATTTAGCATTGGCTGTGTTTTTCTGTAATGGTCTTCTCTGTATGTTGGAAGTTTCCTTGACAAGTATAAGGACTATACTTATTTGTGAGAAGTAATCTTTCCCAGTGAAGACCAATTGGTAATCCAAAACCAAATGATAATCCCTTAAAACATATCCATAGAAGTAATGTGGTGATATTTTGTTTGTGCTCTAACAAATTAAGCTTGCCTGGAGTGTGGAGTTAGTCACTAATTAACCATAAAGGCCAGGCAGTGGTGGCACATACCTTTAATCCTCAGCAATTGGGATCACATGCCTTTGACCCCAGTACTCAGGAGGCATGAGCCTTTCATTCCAGCACTAGGGAGGAAGAAACAGGAAGCGATGTGGCTGGGTGGAAAGAACATAAGGCAGGAGGAGACAGGAGCTCGGCCCCCCTTTGAAGCTGAGCGGTTGGCTAGGTAAGAGGTGGTTGTGGTTTAAAGCTCCTTTGTCTCTCTAATCTTTCAGCACTTACCCCGATATCTGGCTCCAGGTTTTTATTATTAAGACCAGTTAGGATCTGTGCTACAAAGTAACATGAATGTTAAGACCGAGTAGGTTGTAATTATATATTTAGGGATATATATGTATATACATATATGCATGTACCAACAATTAATGAAAAATTACTCCTTAAATTTGAAAGAGAGTAAGGAGAGGTATATGAGAGGGCTTGAAGGAACAAAAGGGAGGGGAGGAATGATACATTATAATCTGAAAAATAAAATAAATAATTTTTAAAAGCCATACAGTTAACAACTTGAGCTCCTTAGGCATCTGGGCCATCAGTAGAGCTGTTTGCTCACACTCACCTAGTGTCTCCCAAAGAACTTCTTAAGAACAGTACAGGACTTCCAAGGTGTCTGTAATACCTTTTTCTTCTTATTTTTTTCTGTTTAAGATGAAGTCACCGTTGCTGCATTACTGTTTCCTGAGGATAAGAACATACGTATGTCTATTGGTATATACTGAATACTATATTTAAGTGTACACATTTAATTAAAGTATTGCAATTCTTTTTCTTGGAAACTAGGAAGCTCCCCATTTCTGTGTTTACCACCTTAGTAAAAGTTTGAGATGCTTCATGCTCTTGGCCTTTAGCATTGTACCAAAGTAAAATATTTCTGCTTGGTCTAAAGTTAGTTTTGGGCATTGACAGTAAACTTTAAAGTTTGGAAAACACTGTTGGACGTCTTCTGAAGGGGGCAGGAACAAGTGTTTCCCTAAGTGTTGAATGAAACACTCAACGGCTAGGAGCTGAGTTGGAATAAGTGTCAGCTGTTTATCCACAGAAGCCATTCAATTAGCACTGTCAAGGACAAGGCCCTTATAGCACCTCTCATTCACACGAGCTCTTGGAGCTGTACTTCTTGGCCTTGCCCAGGTCATCTTGTCTGCTGGACTGATTACCTTTGTTATTCACTGTCTGCCTGTGCAGTGATTGATGTCAACTTGACACAAGCTAGAGCCATCTGGGAAGAGGGAACTCCATTGAGAAAAATGCCCACATGAGATTGACCTGTAAGCAAGCTTGTGTTGCATTTTCTTAATTAGTGATTGATTTGGGAGGGAGATGCTAGCCCTGGGCATATGGCAATGGGGTGTATAAGAAAGCAAGCTGAGCAAACCATGTTAAGGACAGTAAGCAGCACTTCTCCATGGCTTCTATACCAGTTCCTGCCTCCAAGTTCCAGCCTTGAGTTATTTCTCTGACTTCCCTGGATGATGGACTACAAGCTGTAAACTGAAATAAACCTTTTCCTACCCACAATGCTTTTGTCATGATGTTTTATCACAGCAATAGAAATACTAATGAAAACACTGCCTTAGCATTTTGTAGACCTCATTACTATCAAATGAATCTTACAGAGTTTGGAGGACAAGCCACCAGCATCAGAAGTACCTAGGAACCCTACTGAAAATAGAGGTCACAAACACCTCCCATCTGAGAGTAGAGCTGTGAAGTCCACATTCTACACCAGAACACTGAGTGGATTTTTTTCAAGCTAAACCTGGTTGACCATTGTAACAGTTGAGAAATCTACTTCATAACTTAGTATGTCATGCCTTTAGCTATAGCATTCAGACTAATGAGATTTCATTTTAATGACAAAAGCCCTATTTTCCTTTTCAGATGTAGAAGTAGAAAAATTGGATTAGGGAAAGCTTGAGTTCAATTGTACTTCTGTCTCTTCATCATTAAATCAATACTGCCTCACATGGATTGATTATTGTTTGTGTCTTTTAGGATATAAAACTTCATGAGGGCAGCATCCCATAATATCTAGTTTATTTTTTGAGCTAAGTACCCTTTATAGCCACTTACATGTAGCAATACACTTAGAATGATTTTGGGGTAGAAATTAACTTGATGAAATATGTATATAAAATTATATAATTATAAAGGAGCCTAAAAACTGAATTGTGACTATTTCCTTCAAATGTAAGCATCCTCTCAAAGAGGAAAGAGAGGATGATAAAACTCAGGAAACTAAGGAAATGTAACTGACACAGAAAATTTATGAAATTCACAAGACTTACAAGGTGCCTTCTCAAAGTTGTGTTTCCAGTTACCAATAGCTGGGGGATAGCAGAATCTGTTGGAGGTAGTTGAGATTGGACAAAGATAGTTAAGGAGACAACTGTGGCTGTCATCACCCACACTCACCTGACTTTAAGTATCATGCATTCCTGTAAATTGCCCTTCACTGGTGCTTCACTGAGTAACCCCAGTAAACATACTGGGACACCCAACCCAACTACGGGGGATTTGTTTCTATATGTGGTTGTTGATGCCTTATCTGGGATAAAGAAAAATGATTACATCTCCTCAGAAATCAAATTGGAAATCAACAAATCAACAAATCAAATTGGAAAGCAGATGGTTGAACTTCCTTTTCTTAATCCCATAAAACATGTTTAATGCTGACTGATGCACGACTTCTAGGAGGTCTCCTTAATTTATTATTCTATTCTTACATTTATAAGAAATAACATCCTCTCATATAGTGGTTATATGAAGATAGAATGAAAAATACAGAAAACAACTCTAGTGTAGGACCTGATATATGTATGGGCCCTCAGTAATGGTTTCTTGTAGACAAATCTCTAAACAGTCTTATTAAATAAGAAACATAGAGCCAAATACAGGGGCAAAAGCTGTAGAGATCAGAGTGATAGTGATAGCCACCAACTAACCGTAGCTCACCACACCACTGCCATTGCTTCCCAAGAGAACTGAACCTGTCTAACCTGAGCCTTTATTGCCTTGCTGTTCTGCCTTCTCATTGGCTCTTAACCCAGCCACCTCAATTCCTTGTCACTGCCTGTCTATATAGACCTCCAGGTCTCTATGGTTGGTACTGGGATTAAAGGCATGTGTTACCAAGCAGGGCTGTGTCCTTGAACACACAGAGACTCTACCAGCCATGTGATTGGAGTAAGGTTGTGAGCTAGCACCACCTGACTTCTGTTTATGGCTGGCTGTGACCTCTGATCTCCAGGCAAGCTTTATTAACATACAAATAAAATATCACCACAGTTTCTCCATCAATAAACTCTGTGCTTTTCTCATGATCACAGTGTTAAAACCTTATTGCTTTTTAGATACTATATAAGGTATAGAGAGTATAGAAAAGTAGGGTGTAGTTGGAAGTTTTTCTGTGTCCCACCTGGTCCACAGCCACTCAGACCCAAATAAACACACAGAGGCTTATATTATTTTTAAACTATATGACCTAATGGCTCAGACTTCTTGCTAGCTAGCTCTTACATCTTAAATTAATCCATTTCTATAAATATATACTTTGCCATGTGGCTTGTGGCTTACTGGTACTTTACATCTTGCTTCTTCTGGCAGCGGCTAGCAGCATCTCCTCTGCTCTGTCTTTCTCCTTCCTCTCTCTCTAGTTAGAATGTCCCACCTAACCTTATTCTGCCTCACCCTTGGTCAAACAGCCTTATTTCTCAACCAATCATAGCAACACATATTCACAGAATACAGAACAACATCACATAGCACTTCCCCTTTTCTGTCTAATCAAAAAGGAAGGTTTTAACTTTAACATAGTAAAATTACATATAATAGAACAGTTATCAAGCAAGAATTACTGTTACAATATCTAGTCTATTTGTATTTGGAAAAATTAAAGAAAATTTTCTAGCTATACTATATTTGTGAGTCTAAAGTTTTATATCTAATTTATCTTTTATCATAACCAAGGAAAATTATAAGTATCTAGTCTTCAACTACATCAAAGACCCCAGAAGGATATAATATTACCTAAGTAAACAGGAAGAACACTGTAAGCAATTTCCAAAAAATCTAGAATGACAGAGACAGCTGGTCTCCTGGACAGTCATCCAAAGTTCTTCTGCAACATTGGGGGATCCATTCTTCAGCCAACAGGCCTAGAGTCTCTCAGTCACTTCTCTCTGTGTCCTGTAGAATGTCTGGCAGTTCCTTCTATGAAGCAGGAACCTGAAGGACCATCTCTCTTTGCAAAGTTCAGTGGTCACCTTCCTATGGGTCCTGCATGTCCAGTTTATTCTAGGTCTTTCCTGTTTAAGAACATGGTGGTGGCATGGGACCTGTGATGGACAGAAAGTTGAGGCAGAGGTAGGGAAGGGCCTGGGCAAAATAAAGTGCCCAAGAACATGACTTCAGTGACTTGTTCTTCTTGTTGGGTTCTACCTCTTGAAGTTGCCAAAAGCTTCCAAACAGCACTGACATCTGGGCACCAATTCTACAATGCAAGGGGGGCTAAAGACAAGTACAACAGAAGATACAATGTTATTTTAAATAAATATCTCAGATCATCACAAAGAAAGCCAATTCTGATGTGAAAGGAAATTGCTGTTATAAAAATCACATACTGTAACATCTCTAGAAAAGGATTTTTCAAAAGATGTTAAGAGCTCGGAAGCTTATTTCATGAAAGTTTGGATTTTAGAATTTTCTTCAAATGAAATAAAAATTAAAAATTACATATATTACTCTTTTGATTAGAATTTAGAATATTTTCAAAGCAGTGGAAAAAGAGTACATACCTTTCCAGACTAGCTTATTTAAGTTTTTTGTTTGTTTATTTGTTTGTTTGTTTTTACAGGGATAACAATGCCTGGTCAGTGCTCAATGGTATCCTTGAAGAAAACCAACATTACTCACAAAGTTATGATGAGTCTCATGAACAGGCTTCATTTGTTATCATCAATCCATAGACATCTTAGCAGATGTCTGTATAAATACTTCCTGATTGGAGAAGGCACTGGTTGCTTCCTTAAACACAGGAAGATAGCATTGATACTGGCACATTCTGCTCCCTTTTTACTCACTTAATCTCCCATTTTCACCAAAAATAATAAAAGCAGAATGTTTAGACACTGAAACTAAATGCAAATTATTAATTCAAGGCTGTGACAAGATGTAAGATACATTAAAGGGAGGCTTTACATGAAAGGGTCAATACTGTAGGACAGAGTCATATTTAAATGTTCATACAGACATGCATGCACATGTGTGTGTCTATGTGTCTCTGTGTGTGTGTGCCCCCATCTTCACCAGGAAGCAGGTCATACTGAGAGCCGCATACAGAACATCTATTTAAATGCTGAGAATCTAGATCATTATTTCCCAAAATACATTTTATGAAATACCTAAAAACCTATAGTGAGAAAATGATAAAATTGGAAAACAATAATAAAAATTATGCTGTGAACCACATTCTATATTTGAAAAAAAAACAAAGAAACACAAGGAATCTTGCAGTGAGACCTACTGTAGATGATCCTTTGTTTTCCCAATTCAGTTCATCAAGTATTACTTTGTAACACATCATATGAATTAAATTCCTGTTCCAAATAAGTGACTTTAATGAGAAATAATAATTACATTATATTTAGTAATCTAGAAAATCAATTAAACTCCATGTCTACAGTGGCTTTGCAGTAGGAAATATATACTTTTCTCAGTACTGAACTCTTCAGGCTGGAGTTCAGATCTCCAAAGTTGAGTGAAAAGTGATAGGTATCTCAGCAAACACACACACACACACACACACACACACACACACACACGACCAACAAAGAGAGAGAGAGAGAGAGAGAGAGAGAGAGAGAGAGAGAGAGAGAGAACAAGTTTATCTTTGACATTTCTGCAAGATGAAGCTCAACAGTCTCTTGAACAGTGCCCACATGCATCAGGTGAAGACAAAAGATCTTTCTCATCCAGTCAGTTACCTGGGCATCCCTTCACCCTATCAAGTGAAGTGGACATGCAGTTTTAACCTTTACCTTACCATACGTCAATGAACTGATTGTACTCAATTTATTGGCATTTAAACAGAGGATTTTGATTCTCATTCATCATAAAATTAGAGGAAGATTTAAAAAATAATATTTTTCAAAGAAAGCTTGCCCAAACATCACTTTTCCTTCTAGGCCTTTAACTAAGAAAAACAAATGTTTGCATTAGAGGAGCAAACCTAGCTTGGACCAATGAATCTAGTCAGATGTCCTTCTCAGGTCCTTCTTGTCAACCCTGATGAGGCTTTGAAGTCAGCACAGAGGTAGAAATGGTGCTGGGTAGGGAGCACCAGCAACAACAGCTCCAGATGTTCTGACAGGTGGTCTTCAGGAAGGCCTCAGTATCGGGGCAATTAATATGGATGTGACCTTCATCCTGAAACCAGCCAAAGAGCCTTTTTGATATTTTCCACATTTCAGGTCTGAGACTCTTTCACAGCAGGCAGGATCTAATAGAACAAGCCTATTAAGCTTCCTGATTTCAAAGGTGAAGAATTTATTGAGAAGACAAAAGACTTATCAGGGATTTCTGAACCATACACACTTTTCCCTCTGCAAATGAAAAGATTGTATGTAGAAGTCTCCCCTTCCCCCAAGCTGCTTCATAGCATGCACACATCCCCACAATTACAAAATGAGTGTATGCATACTTGTGTTCTCTTCCTCTACTTTGCTGAGTATACAGATATATTTTATGCACTAGTAATATAGAATTCTACACAGAGGTCTATGATGAGTTTCATGTCATTCCTCATCTAAGGGAGCTCATTCATTTGTTCACTTTTCTCGGTATGTCCTCATAGTTCAAGTTTAAATTTCACTATTACCATCATAATCACCTCCTTTAATTTACTTTAACTGTTTCTTTCCTCAAACACTTGGATTGCTTATGACATTGCATCAAAAATATTTTTGTCTGGAAGTTTAAAGTGGTTTTCTGTGTGTGTGTGTGTGTGTGTGTGTGTGTGTGTGTGTGTGTTGTTGTTTAATTGTTTGTTTGTTGGCTTGCTTTAAATAGGGCAGGTACTTGTTCTTGCATTTGCAGAGCTAAATACAATATCTGAGATGTACTATATTCCCAATACTCTCAGCAGAACTCATCTTCATCTAAACCTTGGTTGTGGTTAAATTCTAACACTATCTAATCTTTGAGACACTGGTTAAATAAGATATAAAGAATAGACATATAATTCTAATGTGTTTGTGAAGGAGATTTTGGGCATTCTACATTTGAGTGACATATTCAAAGAGTAAACAATAAACAGCGTGTTTGCTTAAAGAAGAAAATTTAATGTTTATTACTGTGAAGTATATTGTATTACGCTTTGTTTTATTTTAGAGAACACATATGTTATTTAACTCTAAAATTTCTATTTCAGTGTGTATTAATTACTCCTTTGCTCAGACCTTAAGAAGAGTAAGGTAACATGAATACACAATTTGTTATTTTTTCATATCTCTAGTCACAGCATCTCAATCAAGCTTGCTTACTATATCCAAACAAATATGACATTTATAAATGGCTTACCCTTGGCTTGCAATCTTTTTTTTTAGAATTAGGTGTTTTTCTCTTCTTGAGAGACCTCCTCTGTATTTTCTCAGTGGTAATGATTGCTCTCACTGAGGTCTCTTCTATGGAGCAATAAGGTGGCAGCATCCTGTCAACTGTCATCAGAAATACGAATTCCTAACAAAATATTTTATTTTCCATTATGGTTCCACTGTAGACCCCCCCCCCCAGAAGAAATGATTGGAATGTCATGAAGGTAAAAACTGTTCAAATGCTAGCCAAGGCTATTTGTTCACCATACACACTATCTGAAGCTTCTCTGACTAATTTATTTTCATAATACACCATCTGGAGATTTCTACCATCCTGAAGTGTCTCCTTACAGAGGCAACTTAGCTACAAACTTCCTGATGCTTGCCTGGTCTTGCAAAGCTTTAATCAATACATGCTATGAGCCATCTGCAACTCTACTGGAGATGAATTGCTCAGGCTTCTTCCAGAATTCAAAGTTGCTTCAACTGCCCTTCAAATTGTTGTCAATTGTTTCTCAAAGTGTAAAAGTCCTCACATTTAAGCCCATCATTCATCAATAGTCTTTAAAGAATCACTCATCTGCTTCAGTTTTTCACAGTGGAAACAAAGGTGGGTTTCCACAACCACAGTGACAGATATGGTTGCCAGGGACTGCATGCCACATACCACTGAACTAACTGTGTGCATTTGCTCTCTTCTAGGTAGCAGAGGATGGGTGCTCAAAGAAAGAACTATTCCCAGAGAGGAAGTCACCTGCTTCTCCCAGTAACTGTTGACAATGGCTGTCCTGGGGTAATTTAGAGCTTGTGCCCCACTGCTCCGAACCAGAGATGATTTTGCCCTCTTCTCGTACTTGACTTACAGACTTTGCCTTCCAACAACAGTAAGCACTGGCCACATTTTTTTCAGAATCTCTTTTTTTCCTTTTTATGAAGAAAAATATCATAAAATCAAAGGATATGCTGTAACAAGGACACTTACTGCAATAACTGAGAATGAGGCCACTTTCCCAAGGAATGACAACGGAATTGGAAACAGCTGTGAGAAGTTAAAACAAGCATTTGCCATTGAAACAAGAATGCTTAGAGTCAAAGGCATGAAGAGAATGTTCTACATCTCTTGTTGGCTTTCTGATATTTAGAAAGGCTGGCTAACTTTGAAGAATTTGTTTGCTTCATCTACAATATAAATGATAGATATTGGCCTATTTACTGTTGCTAAAACATTAAAAGACTTAAATAATGTGTAATACAAGAAGAAACTTCCTAAGACATATAACACAGCATAAAGATAATGCAACATCTTTAATATTTTGGGCAAAGAAAGAAGAAAACTAAAAATCTGACAACAGTTTGAATTTTATAAACAAGTAATTGGGAATGTGTTTATTCTTCCTTCTTTGAATATTGAAAGGTAGCATGAAAGATCAAGTCTGGAATATTTGAGATGAGGTACTATTTAGGAGGCTGTGCTTATAGCAAACTTGCACTTCTCTACTTAATGGACTATAAAACCAATTTTCCCCCACAAACGGAGAAAAAATAATTACTCATAATAGACTCTACGTAATCATAGGCACATGGTAGACAGCTTAATGAGAACAAGAGCTAAACTAGACACTATGATCTAAGTCCTTAGAGGAGAATTCTCAGGTGATCTGCGCCATTGGCTTCAAGGCAACAGGAGACAAGATGGTTCAGCTACAAGTCTGTGTCTCTCATCCAGCTAAGGTAAACACCCACAGTACCCTGTGTCTAGGTTTAGTGGATGAGTCTAAAGCAGAAGCTTTTAGCTGTTTATTGGGAATGTGGAAGTTTTGTACATTCAGAAGGCACCTGAGTTGTTGAGGGACCTTTGGCACCAAGGGTGAGGGGATGAGTCTGTGGTTCTTTGATAATTACTCTTCCAGCCTTATGAAGATAAGATGATGAAATATATTTGATGAAAATATAGATGATAAAATAACTGAGATCTTGCTGAATTCTCTCCAATGAGCTAGAGTTGTGTCCTTATAGAACAAAAGAGGGTATGGGCTTTTCCACTTATCCATAAAACAGGGAGCTGATTTTCCAACTTAGTTACATTTTCCAGTAGTCCTTCTCAAGTTGCAGAACCACCCATGGTCACGCTAATGATAGTTTTGCTGCTTTGCTGGAACTATTGTAACTAGAGACATAATGCTTCCACTGTCAGTTACAGAAGCCAAAGCTGAGCGTGCTCATTCCTGCCCTCCTCTGTAATTCCTCACTATTCCTTGTTTTCTCAGGGTTTTCACTGCCACTTAGGACCATATGAGCATCACCATTGATGTTCTCTGTAAAGTTTACTACTGTGAAGACTTGCAGATGGTTGACTTGAGATACTATAAAACTAATGTACCTGAATCTAATAATTATCTGATGACAACAATACCATGTCTGTATGCTAGCTGGACAGGAAGGAAGGAATAACTCAGACATAATATTCCTAGCCCCAAAGTTTCTGTAATGTTAGGCTCATGGTGAAAATATCCAAGACACATTTTCTTGGGAAATCAGCACTATTATCATCCCAGTGTTAACTTTGGATGTAGGAGAAGATATGGTAAATGGAATGAATACACACTGATCTATCCATTTATTAATTGCACAGGAACAAGATGAGAATGTCTGACTACTAAGAAATATTCTTTACTAACAGTATTCAAACAAACAGATTGATATGCAGAGATATATTTAAATTAATATGTGACATGAAAGTCTATAGTAACCTTGGATATAGAACATACACACCCACATTGTGGACTGTTTTGACTTGATTTAACTTTTTAGACATCAAATGTAGTGTCAGGCACTCTGCTCAGTGTGTACTCAATTATCATTCTTCAAATTACCTCTGGAGCTTATCCTTTAGACCATTCAACACTCTGGGAAAGGAAAACACAACAATAATAACAAAAATAATAAATAGCATTCAATGAAGTGTACCAGTCTGAATGACAAATGTGTTATGGCCAACAAGAAGCCCTTTGAGATGTGAGTATGAAATGCTATCCTGAAGGTCACCATAAAGACTGAGAAAAGAAAAACATAAACAAACAGAAAACAAAAAAAAATCTTGCCATGAAACAATACCCCCTCAAAAAAAGAAAATAATCTGGAGCAGACATAGACACTTGGCTTGGCAGCTGATCTAGTGAAAAGAAAACTCAAAGATCTTGTGTCAAATGCAGGAGATCAGCAATATTATGGCCCCAGAAGGCTTCTTCGGGCTCCAGTGCTGAAAAAAATGCATGACATTGAAAGCTGTCAAGTTCCCACTTTGTGCCCAGCACCGATCTACACACTTGCACATACTACCTTAGTAATCCTCAGTCATTGGCTATAGCGTTTTGAAAAGAAATTATTAGATCCTGCTATTTAAATAAATCAAAGTGTATTTTCCATTTTGAAAGTGGCAAAGTATGGGTGTAGAAACTTTCAATTTGACCTCAACGCCCAGTGTTTAACCATTATTCATCTTAATACACACCTGTACAAACAGTATATTCCAATTTAGAATTGGAATTGTGGTCACATTTAATCCATTCACCAAGCGTTTCCTAGGGGCAGCTGAGCATAAGCTATCTATTGGCAAATTGGATCCACGTAAAATGACCCAAATTCAAATCTATAAGACCTGGTTTCATCAATAATACCAATATCGGGGCTGGAGAGATGGCTCAGAGGTTAAGAGCACCGACTGCTCTTCCAGAGGTCCTGAGTTCAATTCCCAGCACCCACATGGTGGCTCACAACCATCTGTAATGAGATCTGGTGCCCTCTTCTGTATACATAATAAATAAATAAACAAATATTAAAAAAGATATTTAAAAAAATAATAATAATACCAATATCTATCCTAATGACAGATACTGTCACACACATACAATAAAACCATATTTGATAACTCACAGACCTCGCACAGAACACAAATGTAAAAGTATTAGATAATAAATGAAAGGATGATATGGTAAGATTTATGCTGGACACATACAAAGTCACACTGTGTATCTAGCATATTTTAAAGTTACCCCTCAAATATGGATACCCTACTAAGGCTTTTCTAGAAGCTTAGTGAGTGGGTAAGAAATGAAAATCACACACACACACACACACACAAAACAAACAAACAAACAAAAATCCTGAAAACAGACATTGGTGGGATCACATCTGATGCGGTCCCACGGTCTTTATCAGTGGTGACACCTTCAGTCTAACTGGTACAGAGATATGTAAGTCCATTGTTCTCCCAGTCTTTACTCCCCTGCCTCTTCCATGTAGTCCCTTGAGCCTTAGATTGAGAGATTGTATGGTAGATGTTTCGACTGGAGTTGCCAGTTACCCTCTGCATTTTGACCAGCTGTGAATTTCTGTAATAATCTTCATCTGCAAAAGGCAGCTTCTTCAATGAATAGTGAGAGCTAAACTTTCCTGTGGGTATAAAGACAAATATTGAGAATGCAGTGGGGAATTGCACTGATTTATGAAAGGGAACATAGTAATTTCACTTCTAGGGTCCATGACCATGTCAGCCACCTGCAATTGGCTAGGTTTACAATGTCAAGAATAAATTCCCTACTTTAGAAAAATACTTTAGTCCAATTAGACAGCTGTTAGTTACACCCAAGGTGTAGTTGCCACTATTACTCCATTAGAGGCATCTTGCCAGGCTTGTCAATGTTGTGGGTCTAGCCAGAGACGGAGAATGTTGGTTATGAGACAGTGTTCTTGATATGTGACAGGAAGTGACACCCAGGACGTCTCAACAATATAATCAGCTTAACAAGACCAGCACAATGACAACATCAGGTGACATCTTAATGTGGCTGGGAGAAATCTCAAATCTCACAAATGCCCAGATGAAGAGTGGTGGGCAACTAAAGCCAACTAAGAGAGGGAGAATCAAGTTTCTCTAGGGATGAATGTCATGATAGGCATAGATTATCCAACCCCAGCGGTCCTAATTACAATACTAAGTGGGTTCAGTGGAGTGTGTGTGTGTGTGTGTGTGTGTGTGTGTGTGTGTGTGTAGGAGTGTGTGTGGGAGGTCACAGGAGGAGTTAAAGGGAAGTAAGAGGGTGAAAAGGATGTAAACACAGTAATATATATATTATATATCAAATTTGCAAGAAATAAATAATTCATTGCTTTTTATCTTTGATCATTTAGGTGTACATGGACTTTTTAACTAATGTGTGATTTAATAAATATTATTTACTTCAGATATACTGAATCACAAAAAATTTCCCACAGTATAGTAATGACGGCATCCCTTTGCTGGTTTGAGAGTCATCCTTTCCCTCTGGAGATAAAAATGACCTCTCTACTAGGTGCTGGTATGGTCCCTGCACTCTGCTCCCTGTGCCTCGATGTCAGTGAAGGTGACTGTTCCTGCCTTCTGGCACCTCCAGCCACAGCAGTCAATGGAACATAAGATGCTTATTTCAACTTTAAATTTTCTACCTAAAATGTGCCCTTTTCTCCTGGATTTCTAAGATCCTTTTCCATGTGTAAAGACTTTTGACCTTACGGCAAACAGGCAGCTGAAGTGTAAGAAAACAAAGGTTGCTGCCCAGTAGCCAGGGGAAAGAAGTCCAGTTCATTCTAACACTCTTCCCAAGTAGCTCCCAGGGACCAAACTAAATGGATATAATTTTGTAGCTACTAATTTTCCAAGTGATTCAAAAGAAGTATTGAGGAATAAAATGTAGGTGGCCAAAGAAAGAGCCTTTTAATGCATTTTGCAATTTATGCAAATCTCTACCTCTGCAGTTTGCCATTTAGGAAATTACCTTAAACCATTTTCCATTCACCCACTGTTAACCTAGCTTGACAAATGTCCACCAACTCCCCTATGGCTAGGGCACTACAAACCACATTTATCCCACCAGCTGGATTTTATTTTGCTGAAAGACTCCTGCCACCCCTGATGGCTGTCAGTGGCCACTTTTGTAGTGGTGAAAAAAACCATTGAAACAAGTGCCCAGAAACAAACCTCTCAGGACCCCTTTTAGCAACTTTCAGGTGCTACTGAGAACAAAGCCCAAAGATATATACTGTTTTCCTTTCATCACATTCTTTGTTCTCAATGCAAACACAGCTAAAACTGTGTATAGTTTAGGACCAGATGGATAGGAATCTGTGCTGAGGCACAAACCTTCCCAATGATGGAAAGGCTGCTACCTGTCAGTGTCTTTCTCTCTCGGTGAGTCTACCTGCCAGAGCAAGGATCTGATTTTCTATCATAACTCATCGGCAAACAGAGAATCAGAAAGAGAGCAAAGCAAAACAAAACAAAGCCACACAAAAACAGAAAGCCCTCTTCAAGAGAGGGGGTCATCTGAGACTACTATTTCACGTGGTGCCTTGTTCCCAGGGAAACCATTTTTCTCTTGTTTCTGCAGGAACAGAACAGTTTCTGTCATATGTGTAAGTGTATACCTTTGTAAATTTTTTCTGTATGTTCACCCTTTATTCAGGGGAAGATTCAAATTTGAACTCAAGAATTTGGCAATAGCTTTTGATGTTACCAAAATTTTGATGGTTTGTTATGTCACAGTGAGTCTACCAAGGACAAGAAGGAGCATATAATCACATCATCATCATCTGAGTGTATGCAGAAACAGTACACAAAAGGAGGCAGACTTTTGGGGACTCAGAAAAAGAAGCAGCATGATTTTCATAACATACACACACGGGTAACATTGTTAGAAAAACTGTTGACACTTTCATAGTGTAAGTGCCCCCTACACACTGTACAATGTGACGATAACTGAAAATCAGATTGTTTTGAATGTAAATCCTCATTGTAGATGTAACCAACCGCCTTATTAAATAATAAACACAAAGCCAATGTAAGGATTAAAGCCCAAAGAGGTCAGAGCTAAGAATCTTACCCGCTTTTCTGCCAGCTAGCTTCTCCCGCCAAGAGAGTTCCGAAAAGCGTGTTACTTCCTGTGCGTTTGACTTATATAGAGTCCTTGTTCTTCCTTCTCATTGGTTGTAAACCCAACTACGTGACTGCCTCGTCACTGCCTCTCTGTCTTCTACAGTTGGTATTGAGATTAAGGGCGTGTGTCTCCAATGCTGGCTGTATCCTTGAACACACAGAGATCTACCTATTTCTGCATACCAAGTGCTGGGATTAAAGGCGTGGACCACCACCGCCCCTTACCAAGTGCTGGGATTAAGGGCGTGGACCACCACCGCCCTGGCTTTCGCTATGGCTTGCTAATACCTCATCTTTCCCTTTTATCTTGAGAAGAAATACCTTATGCCTTCTATTGACTTTGAAGAGAAATACTGGCTATTTCATGAAGTTTACCTTCTTAGAGCAAGACAATCAATTTCAAAGTGACCCATCCATTTGTGTGTAACCATCAATTTCACACACACACACACACACACACACATACACACAGAGAGAGAAAGAGAGAGACAGAGAGACAGAGACAGAGAGAGACAGAGAGAGAGACAGAGAGAGAGACAGAGAGAGAGACAGAGAGAGAGACAGAGAGACAGAGAGAGAGACAGAGAGAGAGAGAGAGACAGAGAGACAGAGAGAGAGACAGAGAGAGAGACAGAGAGAGACAGAGAGAGAGAGAGAGAGAGAGAGAGAGAGAGGAGACGCTCCAGTACCAACATGTCTTAAAGAAATACTTCTTTGGATTTTTGCAATTTTTTGTTTCTTTCTTTCTGATATGCAACCCTATGAATATGACTATAATCAGCTGAGCCATCCAGGCAGCTTGGAACTGTGTTCCTTAATTCAGAGGCCAGCTTGAATCAATGCTGGATTTACCTCTTTTAAGTCCATATAAAATCAGAGGCACTAGTAATCTTAAAGTCATAAGATAATTGAGCAGCTGAAGGATGACCCTCTGCCTTCCCTGTCTGCCTTGACTAGCTACATGCAGGAAATAATTACCTCATTGTATTTTTGTGAATTCCACCCAACAACTCAGAAAACATGGCTCACTTTGCTCATCCTCAAGGCTGCCTCTGCTGGTTGATGGTCTGGGAACACGATCAAAGGGTGGTTTCTTCTCTATTCTTTATTTTACTGCATCTCTGGTGTGCCAATCATTCAACCAACACACTGTATAATTAAAGTGGTGTTTTCTCTGGGATGACAGCACAGTCCAACAGCAGTAAAGCTCCTATTATAGATTTTTTTCATGCTTGTTCTGCCTCTGTTGTTACTTTTTAATCATCACTCCCACCAGGCATTGTCTGCCTATTGAGACAGTAGCTAAATGAGTTGAGAATTCTATCAGGTTTACATCAGCAGTGGGTGCCACACATATTACCAACTCATTAGAAAAAGAACCTCAAAAGAAATAAAAAGTTTTCTCTTTCACTTTGAGCAGATCATGGACACCACTCTATAACAAGAAAAGTTTACATTCAAACACTATAGATGCACACAGCACCAGGCTGGGCAGACCTGCTGTCTGTTTACACTATACAAGGCAGCCTTCATTAAAATGTCACCTGTTATTTCATTCCTAATATCCATTAAAGTCTCTAGAATCAAAATGTTTTAATATTAACTAAAGACAAAGTGTAGTTGGAAGTTTTTCTGTGTCCTGCCTGGCCCATGGTCAGGACAAATCTCTCACCCACAGTCCCGCAGCCTTTTGTAAAATGATGGGTGATGCCAGTCTATATGCTGTGTTGCTCTGATTGGTTGATAAAAAAAGCTGTTTGGTCAATGGTGAGGCAGAATAAAGTTAGGTGGGATAATCTAAAGAGAAAGAGAGGAAGGAAGAAGACAGAGCAGGGAGACACCAGAGAGCTGCCAAAGGAGCAACATGTAATGGGACGCAGGTAAAGCCACAGAACATGTGGTGATACATAGATTAATAGTTATGGGCTAATTTAAGACATAAGAGCTAGCTAGCAAAAGGCTTGAACCATGGCCATGCAGTTATAATTAATATAAGCCTCTGTGTGTTTACTTGGGGGACACAAGTAGGAGAGATTTGTCCTGACTGCCAGCAGGCTAGGATACAGGAAATCTTCTGACTACAACAGAGTTTTAAAAACACATGAAAAAAAATCAAATTGCTGTGAGATTTATTATGTATCATCTACATCATTGCATATGACAAACAAAAGCTGATTTTAGCTCCTAGGTACCTCTGCATAGTGAGGGCTGTCTCTGAAACATTTTTATTGGAATACCCACTGATTTATTTCTTATTCAGACTTTATCTACCTCAACACAATCTGAGGGAATGTCCTCATCCCATGGCCACCATGTACCTCTAATTTGCATAACAGCAACTTTAGTTTTAGTTTTTTTGCTCAGAATTACATAGATCTTTTGTTTAAAATTGTCACAAAGATGAGTTTTAAATAAAGATTGTATACATTTAAGCATTTTCAAAACAAAGAATTTTTATGGATGTCTATGTCTATGTTATTGTATGTCACCTTTGCTGCATTATTGTAAATAAACACTGATGTGCCCACTTCTATCACTAAACCCACTGCTCTTAACAACTTCACAAGTAGCTTAAAGTATCAGGGGAATGTCAATAATTGAGGATTATTTATTTTAATATTGACTTGCTTTATTACGTTATGTGCACATATTTTGCCCGCCTGTATGGCTGTGTACCACATCTGCACCTGGTGCCTGCAGATGCTCCAAGAGGACATGAGAGCCCCTTGAAGGGGAGTTACTAGTTGTGAGTCATCATGTGGATACTGGGAATTGGAATTGTGTCCTCTGTAAGAGCAACAAGTGCTCTTAGGTACTGAGCCATCTCTACAGTCCCCCCCGACCCCAGAGCATTCTTATTTAGTATGTATTTTTTCCACCAGTTAGTTTAAGAGTGAAACTAAGCAAATACGTTTTTTTGAAAATATAGGTATTTTGCAATGTTTGTTAATCTTGTCACAGTCTAACAGAAGTTTATTTTTCTTTCTAGAATAGTTATATAAGGCCCTCAATATTGGCAAACATTTTTGGCATATTATATTATACTTCTATTAGCAAGGTTATTAAAACTGTCAGAGGCAATGACCCAATAAAAAAGAAGGATAAATGTACCCTCCAAGCCCTCCTGAGTCCCAGACCCACTCCTCTCTTGCCTCTTTCATTATTTATTTTGAAATGGCAATCAATTTTTAAAGGTATCTTTGTAAAGGATTCAGATACATAGTTTATTAAGTACAGCAAAATTTGTGCTTATTCCCAGTAATAGTGACATTCAGAACCAGCCATTAACTCAAAAAGTTATCAATCACTGAAAATATTTTGAGATCTTAAAGAAATCCTTTCTGAGAGGTAGCCAGTGGAGTTATGAAGGTTTTAGTTTTAGAATAGATAGATCAAGTTTCAGATCTAGCTTCATGGTTTGGGACCTTTGTGGAAAATGATTGAATGACCCCATCTCTATTGTTGATTTGTGAGTTGAAGTTCATGATAATAACATTTTATTCCACATTAAGGCAACCATCACAGAAGTTAGAGGAACATCAACTATAGCAGACATTGACCAACCCAATACATGTATGATGCATATCTTGTGTACAATGCCCACCCACTCAAAACAGCAGATTCTCCCAGGAGTAGATAACTGATATAGAAATGTAGGCTATAGATAAGATAGGATAAAAGGGTGGATTGTTGAAGCCACTTTTAAAGAGCAACTTGTTTAAAATGTTTTACATTGGTATAGATTTTAGTTTATTGATACAAATTTAAAGTTAATTTTGTTATACTCTATGTATATTTCTACTCTTGTTTAAGGTATTATGTTTGTGCATCTCATTTAAATTGTAATGGATAATTAAAAAATACAGATTAATTATTAGTCTTCTATGATAATCAAACTTACAGTCATGTTAAGTTTTCTAGGTACACATAGATATAATTCAATTAGGTAGGTAATCTTCAAATACTTCAAAGACCTACAGAATATGCCATTTAAAATGTTTTAAAAACTTAGACGTTCCTGGACAATGAGACACATCTGCTCCTGGCAGCACCTATTTACTTCAGAGAGAAGAATGGGCATTGAAGACACTCCATATGTAGTTTATCTTCTTCTTGGCAAAAATAACCATTTGGGCAATAAACTGTTCTTGCCTGGACTGCTTGACAAAATATCATATAAACTGGACATGCAGGACCCATAGGAAGGTGACCACTGAATTTGCAAGGTGAGATGATCCTTCAGGTTCCTGCTTCACAAAAGAAACTGCCAGACATTCTACAGGACACAGAGAAAAATAATGACTGAGAGATTAGGCCTATAGGCTGAAGATGGATTCCCCAACATTACAGAAGAACTTGGGATGACTGTCCAGGCAGGCAGCTGTCTCTATCATTCTAGATTTTTGGAAGTTGCTTACAATACTCGTCCTGTTTACTTAGGTAATGTTATATCCTTCTGAGGTCTTTGATGCAATTAAAGACTAGATACTTATAATTTTCCTTGGTTATGATAAAAGATAAGTTAGATATAAAACCTTTGACTCACAAATATAGGATAGATAAAATATTTTCTTTAATTTTTCCAAATACAAATAGACTAGATATTGTAACTGTAATTCTTGCTTGATAACTGTTCTATTATATGTAATTTTACTATGTTAAAGTTAAAACCTTCCTTTTTGATTAGATAGAAAAAGGGAAATGCTGTGGGATAATGCCCTTCTACACTGGTTTAATAAAATGCTGATTGGCCAGTATCCAGGCAGGAAGTATAGGTGGAGTGAGCAGACAAGGAGAATTCTGGGAAGAGGAAGAGGAGAGTCGGGAGTTGCCAGCCAGCCAGACACAGAGGAAGCAAGATGGCAAGGCAGAACTAAGAAAAGGTACCAAGTCATGTGGCTAAACACAGATAAGAATTATGGGTTAATTTAAGTGTAAGAGCCAGTCAGTAATAAGCCTGAGCAAATAGCCAAGTAGTTATAATTAATATTAATCCTCTGTGTGATTATTTTATAAAAGGCTGTGGGTTTGTGGGTGAGAGATTTGTCCTGACAGCAGGCCAGGCGGGACACAGAAAAACTTCTGACTACAGATAACACTAGGCCATAACTTCGGAAGAAAAAAAGAATGTCACTTGGAAGTTTGGAAAATAATCCCAAAGGTGAAGATCCAGAATCATTTGTAATAAATTAATCTGTAAGACTATAATATATTACATATTTGGAGTCTAAGCATTATTAATGTGGCCATGTTTGTTTACATTTGGGAAAGCCCCATCTCTCACTCTGTATTTCAATGACCATGTACAGAGGCAGGATTGCAACTGTGGCACGTCCACCCCCAGTGAAAGGAGCTGAGGTTCAGAACTCAGCATTCAGGGGTTTATTTGCAGGTTTCCACCAAGGTTTTTAGTCACTCAGGTAATAACAAAATATTTGGAAAAGGTTTAGAATGGAACATAGGCTAAAGATTTCTTATAGTATTTCTTATGATGAAAAGATTACACATGGTAATCACATTTTTTGAGATGAAGTCAGTGTACAGTGCATTGAATTAAGTCCCAAACAGAGTGATGAACATCGCCATAAATATTAAAATGCTACAACCAAGTGAAGCGAAAAATCTACAGAGCTGAAGAAACTTTTCTAGCTCAACTTCAGCAGAGAACTGGGTAGGTAGGTGGATACATACATACATACATAGATGGTACATAACATATAATCCATAATCAATAAAGAACTGATAATCTGAAAATTAGACAAAATTAAACAAAATTACTAAACAACAAATGAGGTAATGAACCCCAAAGACAAAATACAAATGACCATAAGTTTGCACATCATGTCTATTTCTTCACTATTTACAGTAGTGAAACATGGAACCAATCTAGATGTCAGTCACATGATGACTGGACAAGGCCTGTGTGCACCAGCCAGGCATAGTGGCTTACTCCTGTCATCCCAGCACATGGGAGCCCAAAACAAGTGGATGGCGAGTCAAGCTTGAGCTATGCAGCTCATTCTAAGCCAGCCTCCTCTCAGTACTAAGACCCTGTGTCAAATAAACAACTGCAATTCTGGACCAGTTTTTAAACCTGGAGAATTATTACTCATAAATAAAATCCTACTTATTAGAGTGTTTGTATCATAATGTGTCTTAAGATTCCTGTTGGGTTTGTAATAAGGAGTTTATTTTCTAAGACGGTCAACAGAGCATGCTCAGCTGAAGCAAATGGAAGCAACGGGCTAAAATTACAAGTTTAGTGACCTTGGCTATAATGGGATTGATATTGGTATGAAATATCTTAACCCTACCATTTTGGGGTCTAAGTATCAATGAGAGTGTGTATGAAAAGAACACTTTATTATAGTTATAAAAGCAGAGGGCAAGAGTAAAACATCCAATAAACGCCTTTTGCTTTTGGAAGAGAAAGCACCTGTCAGGACAGGAGGAAAGGTGCTGCACACCCTCACCTGCTCCATGCATCTGTGCACTTGATATCAGGCCCATCTCCCGAAATACATTTCATTTTCATATTAATCCTCCAACTTCTTTTAGAACTCTATCATCACAGCTAGCAGTTATGTCTCCTCCATCTCACATAACTGACTTCACTTGAAGAGTAAAGAGAAGGCTGTTGAGTAGATTATCGTAGTCCTAAGTACTAGCTGCAGCCACGCCCCCTCCCACCGCCCTCCCCCATTTATCCAGTATCTTGGCTATGGTCGTCAATCCTATTACCATCTGTGTTCAGCCTTTTTCAGTTCCTATCTTTCTCCACTCCCAAAAGTTTCAAAATCCAAAATGTGTTTGTTCTTCCATGGTGATACAAGGGGAAGACTGCAAACATGTCTTCATAAGATGGATCAGTTAAATAT
>CABHPH010093282.1:0-15300 GCA_902168325.1 Peromyscus nudipes | reverse complement strand
TGCCCAGATGTAGTTCCATCTCTACTACATATATTCAATGCAAAATATTTCAAAATTGAGAAACTCTGATATCCAAAAACCTTCCTATTGCCAAGGAGCTGGATGTTGAGCCCTTGGCCTGAAACAGCAAAGCAATAGGCAGGCTCCCGATTTCCTGGCTGTCTATACAGTGAACATCAGTGATCAGTTTTACCACTTATCTGCTCTTTTTTCTATTTGCAACTGATAATTTGAAACTGGGGTCTTGCTATGTAGCTCATGACAGCGGGGAGCTCACAATTCCCCTGCCTCTCCAGGACGAGGACCACACAATAGGCACCATTTTCTTATTTTAAAACTTCTGCCTCACTCCACTCTTTTGCCCTGTATGTTTAGTGTAATGTCTCTAGTTTAACATTTTAGAATTAGTGTCCTGCAGAATTTTGTTCTTTGTATAATGCTTTGAGGAAAATATATTTGAAACAAAATTCCAACTTGTATCACTAAATGCTTCCAGTCTCTACCACACCATCTTCTGAACGTTTTCTTTCAGTTTTCCCACAGCCACACTGAATGCAATTACTTTCTAACTGGAACTCAATCTATTAGTGCTAAAATTTGATTGTTAACCAGATGCATTGATTTTAATAAATGTGCCAGTTACATGTGTGACTATCTACTCCTTTTTCCCCCTCTCAGTCCTACTAGTCACTGTCTTCAAATCACACTTGAAATTATTCTTACTTTTGTGGTCCATATGCACATTCCTGGTCTGGCCTTCACTGCAGCTGCCTAGTACTTCTGGGCTAATTTACAAGGACTGCCTAATTTACTCTGGACATTCACTCTCTATACTGCTGCCAAGGGTCTCATTCAGCTTCTTGCCCAGTTGATCTTTTTCTGAAGCTTGACATAATCCCCAAGAATCTGGGAAGGAAAATTACGCAAGGCCAAGTGAGTGTGCTCTCACTGTTACTTACAGCGCACTCTTCTGTCTTTGCTGGCCCCTCCAGCAGTGCAACGTCAGAGTCATACCATCAAAGCCCACTCCACAACATATTTATCCTGGCATCATAATGATGCACCTTGCCTAACTATTGTGGCAAAGAGATGGAGAAAAGAAAATCATATGAAAGCAATAATTCTACAGTGTTAGGTTAATCTTCTGCTAACTCTGTCTGGGTCTTCCCATGTACATATTCTTTTTCTATGAACTTTCTTGCAATCTGCCTCTTCACACTAGGATAGGAAATTCATTGTATTCATATCCTACTTTGAATCTAGACAGGAGTGATCCATATCTCTGAATTTTATAGAACAGGTATTCTGAGTCCTACCTTAGGTGAAGGTATAGAAATAAGAGCCTTTTAACATTATCAAATTACTCTTTGAGGCCTCTGTGTTTACATAAGACTCAACCATCTTTTTTATCACGATGAGAGGAAGGAAATGCATTATATCAAACACCTGTATGTGTCGAGACACGATCTTCCAAGCACCTCTCCCTCTGGCTGAATAGAACTGATGCTGTTTTAAGGAGAATCTTGATGTTTATCTTCCAGTTCTGTCTACCAAAGCTGAATAAATGAGTTGCCTAGAATTCAGCAAAGATTCCCTTCCTTAATCATTATCACCTTTGGAAGGACATGCATATGCACAAAATAGATTAGTTCATGAGCAAGTTAACATATCCTATTGTGTTTGTTGTAACATGAACAACTGAGCTCAGTGTGCTCATCTACAGTTAGGCCGTAATTGTCTGCCTGTGAATACATCTGTCTCAGCACATACCCTATGTCTTGAAACACCATAAAAAGCTTAGGTATTTATTTGTGATATTTAAGAAAAATCAAATATGTGGCCAAGAATAAGTGTGCTTGGCAAGCTTCCCAATTTGCATAATTGAAAGTATATGAGAAATTATGCTTCATTTTCTAGGAAGATGCTGAGTTTTAGGAAGAAGATGTTTTGCCCAAATTAATCTCCAAAGAAAGTATTTGGTGCCTTGACCCTAAGTGTGGATTCTACAGGCTTAAACCAGTGAGTGGCATTGTCTACTGCTCATCACCCGTGCAACAGTGGTGAAGCTGGTCACATTTAGTATGTAGACTAGATTTCTTTCTTTATATGGGGGGGGGGGCGGTTGATAATTTATCATTACCACACATCTTTGACAAGTTAGACGTTGATTAGTTCCACTTCAAGTTTTAGATGGTGTAGCGTGAATCTTAAAAGTTCTTACTAATAATATCAAACCTGAGGCCAGTTATTGGGGTGAAGCTGGAAGATCAGAGAGACAGAACAAGCCACAGCTAACCTCACCTGACCAACTTCTCAGCTGATCTTGTTTCCTCAGACTGGAAGCCTCTGAGTCCTCATCCAGAATGGGTCTCAGCTGAACTGCTGCTCCAAAGCCTGAAACCTTAACCAGCCAAATGTTTCTAGTTTCTGGTCCTCATGCCTTATATACCTTTCTACCATCACTCCCTGGGATTAAAGACTGGCTTTCTGGGATTAAAGGCGTGTGTCACCATGCTAGGCTGTATCCTTGAACAGATGGATTTCTGCCTCTGGAACGCTAGGATTAAAGGTGTGTGCTACCACTGCCTATCCTAAGTATCTAGTGGCTTTTCTATTCTCTGACCCCAGATAAGTTTACTAGGGCATACAATATTTTGGGGAACACAATACCACCACAAGATGGTGCAGTCTGTACAAAGATGGCTTTTGACAACAGCCCCTGTGTAGAAAACTGCTCACAGCATCGCACTCAGTGAGATGCAGACCCCATTAGTGAAAGAAGAATGGTTTGTAATGGACAACACAACCTCAGACAATACCCACGCAGAGTCTTCTGGTCTACAATTCTCAAACACTGAAGGAAGATTTTTAACTTCAGAGGAATCGCCACACCTGTTTAGCCACCTTGAGTATTGGAGAAAGTTTCTCCCCTTTCTCCTGAGATTTTCCCAACATCTCTAGAAAGTCAACAGCTGGTCACACTTGAGTGGCAGCACTTAGAGCAGAGCATTAGGAGTTTATGCAGGATAACAGGATAGCAAGCTAAGCTCAGTCCTCAGATTATCTCTATCTTGGACCTCAGGGGTTAGTTAATTGGGAAATTTGTTAAAAGATCACCATAACTTGTCATCTTCTGGACTTTGAGTCTTTAGAACCTCTGCTGGGGCAAGCCAGTGGCCACAGATAGTTTACACAGGGCTGTTTAGAAAAGATCATCATCTTTTGATTTTTAATTTTATCATCTTACTATCAATGAAACCACCAAATGAGGACGAAAAGAGACCTTTGATATGTTAGTGGCTTTTATAAAGAGGGGATCACACACTTATGAAACAGGGATAAATCAGCCCTGACACACCACTCCAGGAAGCTTTACACAAGCGACTTCATACTTCCAAAAAACAATAAATGATGTGATTGAAACAGGATCCAATTTGAATAAATCAATAGGCGGCCACAGCTTTTCATCAGAATAATTACAAATCACTGTTAGATCACAGAACTGAATTCTAGAGACCAATGTTAAAACTGGTCATGGTGCTGAAACCACAGAGCTCATGATGAGATGGGTAAGTCCTAAGCCAACATGGAAGACCCTGTTGTAGGTAAAAGCAGTGAGCTGTAACAGTCATGTTCTGTAGACATGCCCCAAATGTGATAGCTCCCTTATAAGCTAATCCATTGCATACACATTGATACCCACTCAGAAATTATCACAACTACAGAAAAGTAAATGCACTGATGGACCCATCAGACTGCCCTAGGCATCCTGTGCAGTGAGACCAAATTGTCTGCTCAAATCTGCTATAGTAGTGAAAAACATGGAAAAGCCAGGGGCACCAGTATGGGGTTTTACATAGGCTGAAAGCTTTTGTTGGCTCTACAACTATTACCTTTTCATAGGAACTCACGAGCTTTGGATCAACAGCTGTAGACCTGCATGGGACTGTACTAGGCCCTCTGCATAAGTGAGACTTGTGTAGCTGGGTTTGTTTGAGGGATCCCTGGCAGTGTAATCAGGATCTATCCCTGGTGCATGAGGTGGCTTTCTGGATCTCACTACCTATGGTTGAACACCTTGCTCACCCTTGATGCAGGGGGAAGTGGCAGGGTCCTGTCTCAACTGAATGTACCAGGCTTTGCTGTCCCCACATGAGAGGACTTACCCTTTTGAAGGAGGAGATGGGAGGGGGTGGGTCAAGTGGAAAGGCGGGAGGGTAGGGAGTGGGAAGAGGGATTAGAAGAGGATCTGAGGTTGGTATGTAAAACAAATAAAAACTTTTTAAATAAAAGAATCTGTATCAGTAAACCAAAATCCATACCTATGTAAAAAAATTACTTTTTCAGACTGTACTCATTTTTGACACTGTATCCTGTGTATCTCATGTTCTATCTAACCTGTGAAGTCAGTAGTCTGTGTCTTTGTCCTGCATTCAAAATACTAGAGGCTGTAACTAAAAGTTATATGAACGAGAATGTATAGTTTCTATATAATTTGATAATAAAGGAAAGACAAATTTAGCTTCCAATTAAATAATTTTGAAAACTGCACAAAATAAAGTCAAAGAAATGTTGAAGTACACATTAATAAAGTAGGACACAGAAAACTATAAAAAAAACCATAAATTCATACCATAAGACCAAAACATTGATCAACTACTAAACATCTAATTAAGATGAATGGAACATGAATAAGTCACACAATAACTTATGTGAAGCAGTAACCATTAAATTGGAGATAATTAAAAGATTCCAAAAATATATGAATGATATTTAATTTGTTTATAATGGGTGATGTTTAATGCATGAAAGTTAACACTAGGAAATGAACTATCACAGTGTGCTCATGGCTTTAGAGACCCAAACTAACCAAATAAGAAGCAGTAACTCTATTCTTATAACAAATTGCCCCAGCCACGTATCATGACTATACATCATATTGTGACATGAGTATAGTATGGCAAGTTTTGACAAATTCCAACCAATTACCAATCAAGTTAAACTTTTGAATGCTCATCAAAATTCCTTAGCAATGATATTTAATACACAGAGGAAAGAAGAATATTGAACATATAATGCCTTGACCTTTGGTAGGTTTGGCAGAAAGAAGACAATTCAGTGTAAGGAAATCTGTCAATACACTTTCTCATGCTAACAACAAATCTCTCCAGAATAGACACAAATCACTTCTGTATGCTTTCTATTGTCACTTCCAGGAGCTATCTCCTGCAGAGGCTGCCAGTCATTCCATAGCCCTGAGCCCAAGAGTTGGGTGTTGCTGAATTTCTTACAATTTTAGAAAATTTTGACAAATATTTTTCTCTTCTTTAAATATTTCCTTCTGCCGGGCGTTGGTGGCGCACGCTTTTAATCCCAGCACTCAGGAGGCAGAGGCAGGCGGATCTCTGTGAGTTCGAGGCCAGCCTGGGCTACCAAGTGAGTTCCAGGAAAGGCGCAAAGCTACACAGAGAAACCCTGTCTCGAAAAACCAAAAAAAAAAAAAAATTTCCTTCACTTGGCTTTCACAGCTCTAAATTGTCCTTATCTCCTTACACCCTTGTATTTTACTTTTCAAAGCCCCTTATTGCTGGTAGGGAACTGACCGTGAACTCATTGAGACATTATTTGTGATAGCTTCAGTCTAACTTGGGGTTAGCATCTTGATCTTGAGACTGGAATAGTGCCTGACATAACACAGGACATGGCAGCTTCTTCACCTCTGTGGGATAACTGAAGTCATAAGGTTATTGGACAATACCATCTTATATGGAAAAGAACATACAATGTCAACATGTCTGTTGTGTGACAAAACTTCTCATAGGAAGGTACAACACATGTTTACTCACCCCAGACAGGGACCCTACAGAAGACCAAGGCATGGATATCACCAAAGTCCAATTAGTGGACCAGTGAATTTTATTGGAGTTACTTATAAGAATACAAGTGAAGGGTGAGGGGTTACTTACAGGGGCAGAAATGATTCAAAGACAGTTTATCCCGAAAGCGCCCATCCCACCACAAAAAGCTGGGAATCCTGAACACACAGCAAAGCTTCCAGGCAGCTCAACAGAGCGTCCCTTGGTTTAAAACTCTTCCATGCAGCTTGGTTGATATCTGCTTTTTCCAGGAAGCTGGTCTGGTCTCAGAATGTTCTTTGCTTGTCTGACAGTGACTCTCAGCAGGTCTCAGTAACAGTTTATTGTTACTCTTGGGATGAAGTGGCCTAATGAATCTTTCCAGTTTCAGGGACTTCCTAAAGCTATCTTTTGTTGTTTAACTTTTGTCTTAAGGTGCTTCTCTACAGAATCAAATGTTTTAATCTTAGAAGAAACTGCTATACAGCAGTGTCTGAGACTCCCTTCCCCATCTCTAACTCTCTCCAAAATCTACCTTGGGCTATATTTTCTATCTCAGCTAACAGTGACTTCATTCTTCCAGGCTCTCTTTTTATCATCTTTCACATTATCTCATCAGCTAATTTCACACACAGTTCTAATAATTACTACTTATGGAACCACCTGAAACTCCACCCCATGCCACTTCTATACCATAGTAGGTGAACAATATTCTATACTGTCTCTAGTTTTGGCTGTATTCTGATGAACTATTGCCTTGGCATTCAGAAAGCATTGTAAGGTTTCAAAGAAACATACATCCAATCATTTTTTAAAAGCTCTTTCACCCCTGTGTCTTTCCATTTTACCCAGGTAGACTCCTGAGTTACTACTGAGTGCTTTCACTACCTGGTACAACTCCAGAGCTGGGCAGTCCAGGAAGTCTCCCCTCTCCCTTGCATGCTTCTCCTGCCTCAGCAAAAGCAAAGTTTCCAGAGAAGAAATGTGGGTAGGTGGCTCTCTTCCTGGAGTATCTTTAACAGATCACACTCCAGAGTCTGACTTCCTCATTCTTTTTTTTTTAGTTTATTTTTTATTTAAGAAATTTTTATTCATTTTACATACCAATCACAGATCCCCTTCTCATCCCTCTCTCTGACCCCCAAACCCTCTTCCTGACCCCTCCATCTCCTTTAAAGGAGTAAGGCCTCCCATGGGGAGTCATCAAAGCCTGATACATTCAGCTGAGGCAGGACCAAGCCCCTCCTTCCTACATCAAGGCTGAGCAAGGCATCCCACCATAGGCAATGGGTTCCAAAACACCAGCTCATGCAACAGGGATAGATCCTGATCCCACTGCCAGGGGCCCCTCAGACAGACCAAGCTACACAACTGTCTCCCACATGCAGAGAGAGACTTCCTCATTCTTTATGGGGTTTTTGTTCAGGTGTATCCTTTTTCATGATGTATTACACCCTGTTTAGATAGCATCACTTTCTTAGAAATCCCAATTCTCCTCATGCCCTAGCTCCTTGCTTGCACTTATATGTGTCTGCATCATGTCTCTCTTCCATTCTACAGCTTCTCAGGGTATTTGTACACTCCTGTAGTTCCAGTTTCTTTTTCTTTTTTTTAAAATAACACTAGACTTCTTTCATTTTTTTTAAGATTTATTTATTTACTATGTATACAGCATGTATGACTGCAGGCCAGAAGAGGGCATCAGATCTAGTTACAGATGGTTGTGAGGCACCATGTGGTTGCTGGGAATTGAACTCAGGACCTCTGGAAGAGCAGTCAGTGCTCTTAACCTCTGAGCCATCTCTCCAGCCCCTAGTTCCAGTTTCTAAAGCAGTGTCAACACTTAGCCTTGAGAAATGCTCTTTGCTAGGTGGGTTGAATTAATTAATAAAAAATAATGCATGAAGAATGGTTGTGGTGGCTATCATTGACTACATGAGCTATTGCGGAGGATCACTTAGGGGCATGAATCTGAAACTGCTCTAGGTAATACACAATCTCTATGATGACCAACAGTCTGAACCTGGCTGAGCTGAACAATATGATTGTGGATGAGGGGATGTTACAGATTGAGAACCAGAATTAACTTAGGAGATTGCTATCCCTTTGAGAACCATGTAACTTCCTGCATGTGACCTGAGTTCCTGTGACCAGCATGTAAAATTCTCAGAATGGAGAGCTTTTGCCAGCAGCCTGCCTCTGCCAATTGTGAAGATAAGAAAAGCATCTGGAATCTACACAAAGATTTCTGAGCTTTGCTATCCACGTTCTTACCAGCACACTTAAGACATGTTCAGATTTAGGACTACATTCTTCAGTGGTGCTGTCTAAGTTCACATAATGTGGGTCTAAATACCACACCCTCTGGTCCCTGTTAGACTCCCTCACTCACACATGGCTCAGAAAAAAAACTGTTTTATTCTCTCCTTCAGAAAAGAGTTATTTTTATATTTACAAGGAATTAAGCTGTCCACCAAACATAGCACTGGTACAGCATTGTGGCAATAGCAGAAAAAAAATGCATGAATTACACGTTATGACAAAATTTCTAAGTAAGTCAAGACCTGGTGTGGTAAAAGAATCATAAGACACTAGAAGAAAATGAACAACTCCAGAAGAAAATAAATGACACATTTTTAGTCATAGACTACAGAAGTTATTCTTATTCTTTTTGTTATTATTAAATTTATTTATTTTGCATCCTGACCACAGTTTCCTTTCTCTCTTCTTCTCCGCCTCCCTCCCACACACCTCCCCACTGCCCCTCATCCTCTCTTCCCCCATTTCTATTCAGAAAAATGTAGGCCTTCATGAATATCAACAAAACATGGCATGTCAAGTTACAGTAAGACTAAGCACCTTCCTTTGTATTAAGCCTAGACAAAGCAACCAAATATGAGGAATAGGGACCCAAAAGCTAGCCACAGCATTAGGGAAAGCCCCTGTTCCCACTGTTAGGAGTCCCACAAGAAGACCACTGTCACATGTATGTAGAGAGCCTAGGTTGGTCCCATGAAGGCTCCTGGCTGTTGGTCCAGACTGTGTGAGCTCCAATGAGTCCAGGTTAGTTGTTTCTGTGGGTTCCCTTATGATGTCCTGACCCCCTTGGCTTGTACACTCCTTCTTTTCACTTTTCAGTAGGATTCTCTGGGCTGGGCCCAATGCTTGGCTGTGGACCTCTATATCTGGGCCATCGAGTCTCTGAGTCCTGCCACTCTAAGCAGTGTCAGGGGTAGGCGCACTCTCCTGGCATAGGTCTTAGGCTGGACCCGTCATGGGTTGGCCACTCCTACAATCTCTGTGACACCCTTACCCCAGCACACTCCATAGTCAGGAAAGACTGTAGGTCTAAGCGTATGTTGCAGGGTCGGTGTCCTAATCCCTCCACTGGAAGTCTTGCCTGGTCACAGGAGATGACCAGTTCAGGCTGCTTATCCACCATTGCTCGGAGTCTTAGCTGGAACCGTTCTTGTAGATTCCTAGGAGTTTCCCTTGCATCAGGGTTTTCCCTGGCCCTGAAATGCCCTCCTTTTCTGAAAGTCTCTTTCAGTACTCTCCTCCTCTATCCCCCAGAACCTGTTCCCCCATGTTCCCTTCCCTACCTGCCTCCAGTTCACCCACAAAATCTCTTCCATATTCCCTTCTAAGAGATCCAAGAATCCCCTTTGAGCCCTCTCTGTCACCTATCTTCTCTGGGTCTGTGGATTGTAACATGGTTATCCTTTACTTTACAGCTAATATCCAATTATAAGTGAGTACATGCCATGTTTGTCTTCCTGGGTCTGGGTTACATCACTCAGGAGGAAGTTTTTTTAGTTCTATATATTTGCCTCCAAATTTCATGTCACTGATTTTAACAGCTGAGTAATACCCAATGTTTAAATATACTACATTTTCTTTATCTGTTCTTTGGTTGAAGAACATCTAGGTTGTTTCCAGACTCTGGCTATTACAAATACAGCTGCTATGAACATAGTTGAGAAAGTGTCCTTATGGTATGATTCAGCATACGTTGGGGTATTTACCCAAGAGTGGTATAGTTGGGTCTTGAAGTAGATCAATTCCCAATTTTTGAGAAACCAACATTTTGATTTCCAAAGTGGCTGTACAAGTTTACACTCTCACTGGCAATGGAAGAGTGCTCCCCTTGCTGGACATCCTCTCCAGCATTAGCCTTTACTTAGGTTTTTTTATCTTAGCCATTCTGACAGGAAGGATTCTCAGAATCATTTTGATTTGTGTTTTCCTGGTGGTTAAGGATGTTGAACAATTCTTTAAGTGTATTTCAGCCATTTGAGATTCTTCTGTTGATAATTCTCTGTTTATATCTGTATCCCATTTTTAAATGTGGATTATTTGGGGTTTTGATGTCTCATTTCTTGAGTTCTTTATATATGTTGGAGATCAGCTCTCTGTCAGATGTGAGGTTGGTAAAGATCTTTCCCCATTCTGAAGGCTGCCATTTTGTCCTGTTGATAACAGAAGCCTTTCAGTTTCCTGAGGTCTCATTTATTAATTGTTGATCTCAGGGTCTGTGCTACTGCTGTTCTGTTCAGGGAGTTGTCTCTTGTACCAATGTGTTCAAGGGTCTTCCCACTTTCTCTTCTGTCAGGTTCAGTGTATCTGGATTTATGTTGAGGTCTTTGATCCACTTGGACTTGAGTTTTGTGCAGGGTGATAGATATGGATCTATTTACATTCTTCTACATGCAGACATCCAGTTATGCCAAAACAATTTGTTGAAGATGCTTTCTTTTTTTCCATTGTATAATTTTGGCTTCTTTGTAAAAAATCAGGTGTCTATAGGTGTGTGGATTTATGTCTCGGTCTTTGATTCCATTCCATTGATCCACCTGTCGTTTTTTATGCCAATATCATGCTGTTTTTATTACTACAACTCTGCAGCAGAGTTTGAAATCATGGATGGTGGTATCTCTGGAAGTTCTTTTATTTTATTTTACAGGATTATTTTAGCTATTCTGGGTTTTTGTTTTTCCATATTAAGTTGAGTATTGTTCTTTCAAGGTATGTTAAGAATTGTATTGGGATTTTAATGGAGATTGTGTTGAATCTGCAGCATGTAAGATTTCCAAGAGCCAGAATGTTAAACCAGATCTCAGGATCAAAACTCTTATGTTGGGTTAGTGATACACTACAGAGTCTCTGTGGCAATGACTAAATTAATACAGTATAAAATTATTACCTTTTATATGATGTGAATGATGACTTTATATATAAATGAACCACCAGGGAAAGTTCTGAGTCAAGGTTATAAACTGACACCTGATTGTAAATGTGGTATTAAAGGCTTTTACTGTGAAAAGATTCTCAATAAGGGAACTTACTAAGGCCAAATATCTAAGGTGCTTAGTGAGGACCTGACAGCTTAATACTATTTGGGGCCAAGAACTGGAAAGTAGGTAGTAAGCAGTCTTCTAAATTTCAAGGAAATGTACATATTAGGGCAATAGCTATGGTGAGGTTGGACAATTATGCACCCATATGTCATTTTCCTAGGCAGATCCATTTCTGCAAACATTAGGCACTCAAGTGCCTCATAAAATAATGAACACTGAAGTTTAAAATATGTTTGAGTGTTGTCTAAAATGAAATATACCTGGACATTAAAAAATTTATTATGTTTATTACTTTTAATTATGTCTGTGTGGGGGGGGTGGGTGTGTATATGTACCATATATATGCAGGTGTCCATAGAGGCCACAGTATTGGGTTTACTGGAGCTGGAGTTATTACTGGTGATGATTCCCCATGGTGGGTGCTAGGAACTGAACTCATGTTGTCTGTAAGAGCAGTACTTGCTCTTAACAACTGAATTACCTCTCCAGCCATGTGATGAGATATTTTAAAGGGATAATAATTGAGAAAAGGGTTGTATCAGTCTCTATAATTAGGAAAAATATAAGGAAGATTATTATTGTAATAGTCTTTCTCATACTTCTTAGATATAAGTAGAAAAACAGTAGTAAAATAGAATTTGTAGTGTGTATCATCTTGTAAAAAACCACATACATCCATGTGTGTTCATGTGCATGTACATGTGTGCATAGTATGTGTGTGTATGTTTAAAACTTTGGAATGATTAAGACATTCAAAGCTTCCTGTAATCAGAAGGTACTAAAACACTTTAATGGTTGAGGATGCAAAGAAATTATTCCACTAGAGTATTCTAGTTTTAATACTAAATGAATAAATGTTATATTTTTGATGGTAGGAATTTTTCCATTTAAAATCATAAACCGGAATAAACAGTGTGTATATCAGTTATTCTAATTACACTAACCCACGTTACTTTTAATACTAGACTTTCTTCATTCTGAAGTTTCATACACATCCAAGTCCCAGCATAGTCTAAAAATAACATCTGAAAAACATATTAGCTCTTGATATTGAATTAATTAATTATTTTGCACTCATACAACTGAAAAACCTCACAAATAAATAAAAGCCTAAATCCTCCAACCCAACATGTATTAAATGCTAACTGTTACTTACAAAATATAATTAAAATGAAAATGTTTGGAGCATTTTACAAAGAAGTACAATGTTCCAGAAGATCAGAGAAACATGCAGGCTCATTTGTTGAGTAAAAATAAATGTTGATGTTGTATCTTGAAGAAATTGAAAACACTACCAGTGATAACAATGATAGTCGTCCACTTTTCTTACAAAGTGAAAACATCTCCTTCCATATAAAGCCACAAGAGAATTCTCAGTCAGGTTTTTGCTTCAAGAGAACTTACTGAAAGTAAGAGTTGCTATGCTATAGCAAGATGAATGCCATTTTCAAAGTTGTATACCGTCTAAGACAGAGAAGTGTTCCTCTTAATGCCTCCATTTTGCTTTGTATCATGTAAGAGCTGATGGACCATGAGTCTGGTACATTCAAGTAACTAAATTATGACCTTTGTTTTCTAGGGGATGAGCTTTTCAAAGTAGAAGAGCTAAATTCAGTGAGCTTCTTTAATTAGGCCTGTCTCCTTGAATGTGCCCCCTCCCAAAGCAAACTTTAATCAGATGACTGTAAAGTGATCTGAAAGTATGGGGAGAAGTTTTACATCTGTGCCACTCAGATATTTTAAAATTAAGCATAAAAGTGAGTGACATTTTGTTGCATTGAATTTTAGAAACATCTTTCATTTGAAAATATTTCCAGACATTTAACAAGTCCAAAATGTGACAAGATTTATCTCTTCCCAATTTAGATGTCTGATTTGACTAATGAGGCTTTTCATTTGAAAATGTTTCCATTTTGGATTTATTTTTGCTTAAGCTTCTTTCAGATCACAGCAAGGCCCTGGAGCAGCAATCTTGACTTCACTTTTTTTTCTCCATGTTTTACTAAGTATTTTATTCTTTTTTGACTACTTTGGGAACTGTGGCCACTGAGAATTTTCATCAAGTAAGTTCAACTCATGGAATTTATTTAAAGTAACAGACTCCTGATTCCTGTTATTCATTCAGCATCAGGAACAGAACAGGGCATTTCCCTTTTCGTTACACACCTAAAGAAAGAAATTTTCTGAGGTAACCCCAAATGGATGGCAAAAAAACCCCAAAATACAGACCTCAAAATCGAAGCCCCTTATCATGTTGTTAATGTGAACAGCATTCCACTCAGAAAGATATGTTTCACTTTTCATATGTGTATGGATGTGTGTGTGTGTGTGCGTGATATTGGTTAGCTATAATGAATGATAATGGAACACAATCTATAGTAAACATGCCACTCTGGTAATCTCCACCAACACAAATGCTCTTGCTCTGAAGATGTATCATTTCAACCAATGTAACTTTTGTATAATCCAACTTTAAATATGAGTAAATGATTAGAAATAAGAGGTAATTAAAAAAAACTAGAACAGGTATTAGCAGAAAAATGTTCACAATATGACTAAGAATAACAGTGATGGAGGCCTTAATTCATCCAGAGACTTCTAGAAACCTAAGAAAGAAAGGTGCCATACAAGAATATCTAGAAAAGTAAGAGCTACTTTGAGGATTGGTGTACTCAAAAACACCCATGAGGCAAACTCATGGGTGCTTTAAGTGGCTTCCAATGCAAAAGTGAAGTAAAGCATGGCTGAAACTGTGGTCTGAGCCCTGGTCTTCCCCAAGACTTTCTCTCAGATTGTGCGCCATGACAAATGTTCAACAAAACAAAATGGGAAACAGCCTGGAAGATAAATCCTCCCACGTTGCCAGGTCATTATACTGAAGAACAAAAGTCATTCACATTGGCATGGAAAAGAGTGTGCTACATAGAGAACATGCAGGAGATTCATTACTGAGTTACAAGGCATAAAATAGAATCAAGATATTGAAATATTCATCACCAAGCATGGTATTAGAATGTTAACAAGCTAGTACATATAAATGCAGATATATAAAGGTTAGGCATCTCCCTTCATAAGTGATGCTTATGCTGTTGGTTAAAGCATGTGTGACTATTCATTCTTAATCAGAAGACATATTGGTAAGACTTCTTGCTTTCTACTGCCACAAATACTTCATGGTGGGAACTGACCCCGGAAGATTTCAGTTTGGGTCTTACTTTTTTTTTTTTAATGATAGTCTGCAGTTATCCAGACCTTTTTTTTAATGCAATGTGATTAAGACCTTGTCATTCTCTGCTATGAGACACTATGGACAGGCAATTTTGTAATTGTCAATTGTTTCTCACTAAATCCAGTCAGGCAGTGTAGACAACAAATGATTTGGAAATGTAGTATTCTATGAAAAACAGAGACCCATTCACACAAATCTATAGCATCACTGGATTAAGACCATTCTTTGCTGTATCTTAGGAAGAGATTTGCAAACACTTCATCTTCACTTGTCTCATTTTTAAAGTAAAAACACTCAGTTTTTCTGTCAAGGGTAGTGTTTGGGATACTATGTAATATTTCCTCACAGATTTCCATGTAAATGTGCAATTGCTTTTGTGAAGAAATTGGTTGCATAAAAAGGACAAAGGTACACAGAGAAAAGGAATGTGCAGTTGTGATGGTGAGTTGCCTGGCTGCTGGTTTTTGTTCAGCTATTATTATAACACTGAGACCCTATTCAATTGTTTGAATCTCCACTCACTAATTTACTCAACTGTAAAATATGAAAGTGCCATGAACCAGGTTATCAACATTTCTCCTCAGGAATCTGCAAGGCATCTTTAATATGTCTTCTCATACCAAATGAGGTATGTTTCAGGTACTATGCATATTGATTAACCAAATATTATGCAAATGTGTCAATTTTTCTTAAAATCACACAGAAAGCTAGGCATTAAGTCAGCACGAGTAGCCACTTGATAGATCATCTGCAAACCACCAGCAGTCAGTGAGGACTAAACATCCACCACACAGATACCTCACATAGTCCTCATATGTATGTGCCATATGAATTTCTAGATTCTTTTTTTTTTTTTTTT
>CABHPH010093279.1:0-31020 GCA_902168325.1 Peromyscus nudipes | reverse complement strand
CCGTGTGCAGCTTATGGCATAATGAATGCATGACCACTTAACCGTTTATTGAATGCAGGAAGAAATACGATCAGACCTTCAGTGATATGTTTTAAAATGAGGCCCAAAGCCAGGTTTTAAGGATAGAGTGCCAAAACAGTTTATCTTCCCTTCTTTTTATTTAACTTTAGTGCCATTAAGTGCCAGGATAAGGCTTTTTGGATTTCACTGAGAATTTAAGTAATTACTGTAACCAGAGGAAGTAATTTTAGAGGGATAAGGTATTGTGATGAAGTATAAACAAGAGAGGTCTGAAGTTTAGAGGAAGGGTTGACAGTGCTGACACACAGTTATCCTGGATAAGGCAAGTGACTGTGAAGACCTTCCACATGTTCGGTGCATTTGGCAGTGGCTGAACTTTATTAGCCTTTAATGACTTTCATTAAATTATATTTGCTGTCCAAGAGACTATGCATTGAATGCTGGTCTTAGGACACACCCCTTTACTTACATATACAGCTCCGGTGAGGAGGCACAAACACCCTTTGTAGGTTGTTTCTGGGGATTGTGTGCTTTTTATGCAGTTTCCATAAAAGTCTTCCCAATGACATTGACATGGTATTATCTGAAAACCATTACTCTATTATTTTCTTTGAAAAGGACAATCCCGTTGACTCATCGACTCCCCATCTACCGGTAGCTCTGGCTCTAATTGCTATTGTTCTTTCTATCACCCTCATGAACAGAGAAAGTAGCGTGTGCACCCCTAATCTCCCCAACCTCCTTTAGCCTGGCTTTTCCCAACCTTCCCCTTTGCAGCTTGTAGCAAGTTCACAAAGGGCATCTTTCCATGAATGAAATTTCAACTCGGACAGCTGTCTCTCAGGTCTTTCTGTTACCAGTTGCCTCTACAGCGCTACACTCTTTATTCTGCCATGCTTTCAACAGTCTCCTCGTTCTCCTCTGGGCAACTTCTTCACAGACCAACATATCTACCTTCTTTGCTCATAAATGTGTAAGCTTGGCAGGGTTGTTTTTTAACCTGGTTCTCTTCTTCATCTGTGACTTCTCTCTGGTAATTCAGTAGCTCCCCAGCTCAAGTTAAAGCACCCAAAGGATATGCTTATGGCAGCACTGTAAACTCCTGAGAATAAGGCCCTTAATAGACCACACAAACAATATCTGGCACATCTCAGGCTCTCACTAGCCATCTCTCTTCCTGCTAAACTCACAGAGCCAACTGCTCAGAAGTCATTTTTACTTGAATGTTACATTTCCACTTGTAGACTGCAGAGCTCTTTGTTTCCTCCACACCCTCGCCAAGCTTTGCTATTTCTTGTTTTTCTTGTGGCACCCACCACAGCAGGTGGAATGCTTTCCTTGTTTTGATTAGTGCTTTCCTAGCTACAGATGATAACAATGAGTATATTCTCTGTGTTTATGATAATGTTTTAAAAGGCTCTACCTTAAGTTATGCCATATAGTATTTATCTTTCCTTGTGGCTCACTTCACTTAGCACAACTGGAACTCAGATCTTATTAAAATGAGTTTATAATATCTACAACTTACTTCTGGACCCATGGCTAAATCTTCCCCTTCAGTGGCTGAGGACCACAGAGCCTTCTGCGTCATACGCACTTCCTTGTTAACACTAGAGAGTCACATCAGCCACCCAGTTACCCAGTAGCTTTGAAGTTCTTAACTCCTTTCTTTCTTCTTTTCCAGTGAGCCTCAACACTATCTAATTCTTCTGTTTTCACTACCTCTACTCCACACCGAGGTCCTGTTGTTATTTTTGTACCTCTTCAAAAGCTTGGCAAGTGTTTTCATAATCTCCAGCCCAAAACTATGTTTTTCCATCAAGAATATCTTTTAAAAATACAAAGATAATCCTATCACCTTCAGACTCCAATCAGGACAATTTCTTATTGCTCATGGGGAAAGGGAAAACCTAATCCTTGGCAGGGGCTAAAATGTCTTGATTTATATCTGCCCCATATCATTTCCTGCAGTCTTTCTTCAAATGCAAGATTCACTCATGGTGACTTCTCCCCAAATCATATCCCTTTTGGACAATACGAGGTTCACTTTTATTTGTTGCTGTGCATTTTTTGGGTGACGGTCAGGTTTATCGAGGTGATTTGGTAAAATTGCCCATTTAAAAAGTACGTAATGTGAACATTTGATATACACATAAATTGTGAAAGAATTAGCACAATCTATCAGTTGAATTAGCACACCCATCACTTCAGAACTACTTCTGTTTTGGTGAGATATGATTTAACATCTTCTTCTTCTTCTTCTTCTTCTTCTTCTTCTTCTTCTTCTTCTTCTTCTTCTTCTTCTTCTTCTTCTTCTTCTCCTTCTTCTTCTTCTCCTTCTTCTTCCTCAGATATCAACAACACAATGTAGTCACTACATAATGTGCACTAAGGCACCAAGAAAGTTTTATCTAACACAGACTAACATCCTCTAGTCCCCAGTCCTTGAATACCATCATTCATTGCTCATTCTCCATGAACTCAATCTTGAAAGAAGACTCTACTGGTAAGTAAAATCATGTTCTTTTTGTTTGGCTTATTTCACTTAACATAGTACTTTCCAGTCTCAGTCATGTTGTCCTAATGGCAACTGGTGCCTCCTTTTGTATGGAAAAACAACAATCCCCTTTCTGTCTATATATAATATACTTATATATAATATATAATATAGTATATCATATGCAATATATTGTGCTTTATATACACATTCAGCATGTATATTTCTTTGTGCATCTATTCACTAATCGAGACTTAAGTTTTCTCCATGTCATGGTTATAGTGAATATTATGGTAATAAGCATGAGAACAGAGATACCTTTTTAAAAATACTGATACTATTCTCTTTGGATATATTATAAACCCAGAAATGGAATTACTAGTGGTGCTACTGTTAATTTGCAAAACTCTCATACCCTTGCCAGTCTTTGTTATCTCTTGACCTTCTTGTAATAGACATCTGAAAGGTATGAAGTGAATGTAATTGTATGCCTCTGTGTGTGTGTGTGTGTGTGTGTGTGTGTGTAAGGTATGTGTAAGTGCATGTGTGTGTACATGATTGTGGAGGCCAGAATAAAACATGTGCTATTTCCCAACCCTCGTTCACTGCTTTTTGTTTCTTTGTTGTTGTTGTTGTTTGTGTTTTAGATAGGGAATTTCAATGGCCTGGAGCTTTCCAAGTCAGCTAGGCTGGCTAGCCAACGAGTCTATCCTGTGTGCTATACACCTGGTTACTTTATATGGGTTTGTAGGATATGATTCAAGTCCTTGTGCTTGAAAGGCAAGCATTTTTTTACTTAATTTAAATAAAAATTTTTATGTCATTTTACATACCAACCATAGATCCCTTTCTCATCCCTCCTCCCCACCCCACCCTCCATCCCCTTCTCCAAAAGGGTAAGGCCTCCCATGGGGAATCAACAAAGTCTATTACATTCAGCTGAGGCAAGACCAAGCCCCATCTCCTGCATCAAGGGTGAGCAAGACATCCAATCACAGGTAATGGGTTCCAGAATGCCAGCTCATGCACCAGGGATCGATCCTGATCCCATTGCCAGGGTCCTCTCAAACAGACCAATCTACACAACTGTCTCCCATATGCAGAGGGCCTAGTCTGGTCCCATGAAGGTTCCACAGCTGTCAGTCTCAAGTTCCTGAGTTCCTACGAGCTTGGTTCAGTTGTCTCTGTCGGTTTCCCCATCATGACCTTGATCCCTCTTGCCTCTTCCCTCTCCTGGACTCCTGGAGCTTGGCCTGGTGCTTGGTTGTGGATCTCTGCATCTGCTTCCATCAGCTACTGGATGAAGGCTCTATGATGAGCCTTCCTCTGATTACCAGAGCATTCACCAATCTGACTACCAGGGTAGACCAGTTCAGGCACCCTCTCCACTATTTCTAGTGGTCTAATCTGGGGTCATCCTTGTGGATTCCTGGGAATTTTCCTAGCACCAGGGGTTTCTTCCTTACCCCATAATGTCTCCCTCTATCAAGATATCTCTTTTATTGCTCTCCTACTCTATTCCTCCCCCAGCTCGACCATCCCATTTTCTCATGTTCTCATCCCCTATCCTCTCCCCTCTATTGCCCACTCCTCATCCCCAGTTTACTCATCGGGATCTCCTGTTTCCCCTTCCCAAAGTGATCCGTCCATCCCTCTTAGAGTCCTCCTTGTTTCCTAGTTCTTTGGAGTTGTGGTTTGTAGTCTGATTATTCTTTGCTTTACCTCTAGTATCCACTCATGAGTGAGTACATACCATGTTTGTCTTTATGAGTCTGGGTTACCTCATTCAGGATGATTTTTTTCTAGTTCCATCCATTTGCTTGCATATTTCATGATGTTATTTTTTTTTTACAGCTGAGTAGTACTCCATTGTGTATATGTACCACATTTTCTTTATCCATTCTTCAGTTGAGGGGTATCTAGGTTGTTTCCAGGTTCTGGCTATTACAAATAATGCTGCTATGAACATAACTGAGCAAGTGTCCTTGTGGTATGCTTGATCATGCCTTGGGTATATGCTCAAGAGTGTATCATTGGGTCTTGAGGTAGATTAATTGCCAATTTTCTGAGAAGTCAGAAAGGCAAGCATTCTTACTGACTGATTCACCTTCATAGACTATCGATACATTTTTGATTTGTATTTTTCTAATCAATGATATTGAACACCTATTCCTATATATCTCCTTAGAAATATATGATTTAGAAATATCTTTTTAGAAATATCCTTTTCCTATTACTAATTTTATTATATGCTTTGGAAAGTTTGTTTCTGCTGTTGACTTTCATGAATTCTTCATACATTTCAGGTACTAACCCCTTATCAGACATTTGGTTTACAACTAGCAATTGTTTGAATAAGAATGGCCCCCATGAGCTCAGATATTTAACGTTTTTGTTCCTAGCTGGTTATGCTACTTGGAAAGGTTGATAACTGTGGTTTTCAACCTTTCCAATGCTGTGATCCTTTAATACAACTGCTCATGTTGTGGTGGCTTCCCAGCCTTATTTTCATTGCTATTCCATAACTGTTATTTTGCTACTGTTAAGAATTTTAAGGTAAATACCTGATATGCATGTGTTCTTAGGTGACATCTGTGAAAGAATTTTTTGTCCCCCAAAGGGGTCATGACCCACAAGGTGAGTGCAGCTGGTTTGTAAGTTCAATCCTTGCTTGAAGAAGTAAGTGTGAATGGTGGGCCTTGAGATGTAAAGGCCTCATGTAACTCCCAAGTTATTCTCTCTGCCTTGCACTTGTAGTTGAGGATGTGAACTGTCAACTTCCTGCTTGGCCATGCCTGACAGCTACCATGCCTCCCTGCCATGATGGACTCTTTTGTTCTTTTTTGAGACAGGGTCTTACTATGTAACTCTGGCTGTCCTGGACCTCACGATGTAGACCATTCTGGCCTCAAATTCTTAGAGATCAACCTGCATCTGCGTCCTGTGCTGAGTGCAAAAGAGTACTGAGGCTAATGGTGTATGCCACCAAGCCCAGCCACACCATGATGGACTCTTAGCCCTCCAGAATTATAAGCCAAAATAAACTCCATTTTCCTTAAGTTACTTTGGCCTTGGTATTTTGTAGCTGCAGAAAAGCAGGTAACACACAACTATTTCCCTTGTTTCTCAGGCTGCCTCTTCACCTTGTTGCTTATTTCCTTTGCTGAACACATGCTTTACAATTTCAGGGAGCTGCTGTTGTTATTTTTGTTTTTGTTTACTACTCTTTTGCTGCCGCATCCAAATTCTCATTACCAAGACCTGTGTCAAGCAGCTTCCTGCCTTATGTTTGTGGATTATATGTTTCAGTTAAATTTATCTTAGACCAGGAAATCTAATTGGATCAACTGCTCTGGTTTCTACCTTCAATCTGCTATGCTCTTCTGTTCATATAGTTCTATGTCATGGTGTACCTTTCTTTGAAGGTTGTATTGCCATTATATATAAGGAATGAGATTAAAGTAGGTTTTATGGTCTCTTACTGGTCATCGGTCCTATGCAGCATAAACTCAGTGAGTACAGAAAACATGTTCATCTTGTTCACTTTGCTTGGAACAGAAGTGATGTTCTGCACATACTAGTATAGATTTTGTGTTTTCATTGTTTTTGTAATGCATAATATTTCCTTAAAAAGGCACTGTGGATTTTTAATATACAGAGAGAGATGGAAAATATTATATGTGTTCAATCTTAATACTCACCATGATTTTTCTATCAATTCTAAACTGCCAATTCTTTCTAAGCTGTCCAAGCAAGACTAAAGAAACCTCAGAGTTGATATAATATGTGCTAGTCATTTAAATAGAAATGCATCATGAATAGGCCCCAACTCCTTGGTACTGGGAATTGTACATATGTATTCCTGAACTATCACACCTTTCTCTTATGATAATGAGTTCTTTCCTTTTATATTGCTTTATTTTATTAATAATTTTTTAACACAAGAAACCACTGGCCTAGGTTTTTCCATGTAGCCCAGACTGTCCCTGAATTTAAGATCTTTTTTTTTCTCTGTCCCTAAAATTCTGGTACTATAGTCATGAGCCACCAAGTCAAAGCCTTTTGATTATCTTAATTTAACCCTGTTTTAATTCTGAGAAGTTTTATATTTGATAATTGGTAAAGACTAACACGAACTCATTAAATTGTTGGAAACAAACAAATATATATTTACATATATATATTTGTGTGTATATAACATATGTGTGTGTGCATATATATATTGCTCAACATGGTTTGTCTTTACTTTCCATAATTCAAGCACTCATTCATTCTTGATTTCATATCAAAGTCCAGGGTCAATCAACTCTTTCCATTATTTTTCTTCCCTTCATTTCAGTGTTTGAATAACTATCAGTTCTATTCTAACGTTTTCAATTGTGGACAGGGAAAGAAGATTTTTAGGAAAACAATCGAACACACCATTTATATTTGTATTTTTTTAATCATGCTAAATCTGTGACATAGCCTGACCCTGATGGTCTCTGATGGTGTAGCTATTTCTTTGGTGGAACAGTGATGACTCAGCTATTTTGTTATTGTGTCCTGTTTTTCTCCCTAGGGAATTTGCAGTGGGGGAAAAAAAATGAAACAAATTGCACAGCAGGTCATGATGAACCTAAATAAGCATTTAGCACTTCAGCATTTAGCTGGAGAAATTTTTTTTGTAGAATATTATAACACAGTAGATAAATCTCTTCTTAGCTTTATATGAACTTGACTTTCTGAGTTTGTAATAGTGTAGTAGCATAGCTAGAAATCATTGTGTCTTTAACCTGATGTATTCCCTTTAAAACATTGTAGACTCATTGTAAAACTGAAAATTTGATGAGGTACCTCTAGTATAACCTATAAAAATATTTATAATTTTAAAAGCAAGACACGTTCAGGCTAGGAAATAATTTAACTGAGATTTGCTTCACTTGTATGTCTCTCAAGTGGTTAGATTGCTGGAATAGATTTAACCTTTATCTATATTTAAAATTGTCTCAAGTGCCTGCTTCTCCTGAGCATACTTCCCAGCATCTGCAGCATTCTATTATTTTGTTTTATTTTTTGTTTGGTTCTTTGAGATATTGTCTCTCTACATAGCCCTGTCTTTCCTAGAACTCACTATGTAGATCAGGCTGGCCTGGAACTTACAGAGGTCCTCCTGCTTCTGCCTCCCCACTGCTGGCATTAAAGGCACGTGCCACCACATCCAGCTTTCCTCAGATATTTTAAAGAAAGTATTTGTTTCTTAAATTGATAATGAAATATATATATATATATTACAATATGATGTAATATAAGGAGCATAAGTTGTGAAATTGCCAAGTCAGTGCACTTAACATCTATTATCACATATACTTATCATTTATTATTGTGAATTATGCTTAAGAATCTGCTCACCAATTTCCACAAACTTGATTCATTGCTACTAACTATAGATTTCATTATGTTTATTAGACATTTAACGTATCACTCACTATAACTGAAATTTCAGTTCTTTGATCAGTCTCCTCTATCTTGCTCTACTTCTCACTTCAGGCCCTGGTGACCACTATTCTACTATGTGCATTTATGTGTTGAAATTATTTCGATCTCACACACAAGTGAGATAATGCGGTGTTTGTCTTCTAGGCATCTTTCCAGGACTGTTGGTGGGGATCCAGATTTCTCTTTGACTACTCTGGTCCTGGTAACTTTTCCTACTAATCTGATTTCTAAAATCAATCAACAAATTGCCACGCTATTCTGTTTCCTTCTTGGTCTCCTGGTTCACGTCATATAATCCTTTCTAAGATGAATTAACCGTATAGGCAGCTGTTTGGGGGAAAGTTTTCAAAACAAAGAATCAACAAAGAATTTATCAGAGAATATAACAAAAATATTCATATTATTTTAAGTTAATGTTAGAGTCATTGATAAAATGGCAATATGTCTTTATTTGGTTTAACATGCATGTCTAGACAACACGTAAATAATCCAAGCAAGATATACTAGTATATGGAAATCGAGGAATCTTATGCAGCATAGCAATTTCCTGTTATTCTAGAACTTGAGGTGCATCATTATGATATTCATTAGATATTTATTTGCTTTAATTAGTGTATGTACATGTTCAGTATACATGCATGTGTCTATGCACTGTTCATATGCATATGTGTGCACATGTTTGGCATATGGACATACCATGTGTGCACATGTGTGTGGAGTTCCAAGGTTGATGCTGGGAGACTTATTTTATCATGATGTAACTTATAAATCGAGGCAGGATATATATACATATATATATATATATATAATCTTACCGAACCTGGAACTTGACATTTCAGCTCCTACAGCAAAGCAGCGTCTTCTGGCAATTCCCCATCTCTGCCTCCTCCTTGCTAGCATTACAGGCAGGCAGTTATGCCCACTGACTTTGACATGGCTCCTAGGGATGTGAGCTCCTGTCCTTGCCCTTCTGCAGCAAGTTCCTTCCCTTTCTTTTACCTGGTTGAACCATCTCCCCAGCTCCCAATTTCTTTGACTTTTCAACATAGGCATTTATAACAATAAATTTCCCTTTTTGAGGCTGTGGTATACAGTATATATACCACATGAATACTGAATATGTGTATATATATATATATATTCATTTTAATTTGATTCTAGTAAATCTTAAATTTATACCTTTATTTCTTTAATGACCCATTCATCTTTCAATAGAAGGTTGTTCTTTCTATCTCAATGAGTTTGTCTATTTTCTTTCCTGTCTTTTGATATTGATTTATAGATCTGAATGTCAATTAACCTTAATGTCTCTTTGTTTTGTCTGGATGACCTGTCTACTGGTGAGAGCTACATACTGAAGTCACCCACTCTTTCATCTATGTTGTTACATATGACAGTGCTTATTTATGAAGTTGTGTGTGCCAGTGCTAGCACATGTATGTTTAGAACTGTTAGAGTCTCTTGATGGGTTGTTCTCTTAAATGGTATGAAGTGATTTTCTCTCTTCTTGCTAAGTCTGATTTGACATCTGCTTCATTAGCTATTAGGGAAATTGTGCCTGTCTTATCAAGCTCCTTTGTGCTGGAATGTCTTTTTTCCTTCCTTTCACACTTGGAAGGACTCTGCTTTATCTATCTATGTATCTATCTATGTATCTATTTATGTATCTATCTATGTATCTATCTATGTATCTATCTATGTATCTATCTATGTATCTATCTATGTATCTATGTATCTATGTATCTATGTATCTATCTATCTATCTATCTATCTATCTATCTATCTATCTATCTATTGCCAGCAAAGAGCAGGCAACAAATAGATAGGTCATATTTAGTTTCTCTTATTTTAAAAAAGTCCATGTTTATGTATGTGTATGTGTGTGCATGTTTGTCTATATGTGTATCATATTAGTGCATTGATTACAGAAGCCAGAAACAGGTATCTGATCTCCTGGAACTGGAGTTACAGACAGTGTGAGCTGCCTGATGTGAGTAGTGGTAACTTAACCTACGTTCTTTGTAAGAGTAGCCCTTGCCTCCAATCATAAAGCCATCTCTGCAACTCCATGTTTTTAATCCAATCTGTTGGCCTGGTCCTTTTGATTGGAGAATTGAGACTATTAGTATTCAGAGTTATTACTGAAAGTTATGTGTTCATTTGTATCAGTTTGTTACTTTTCTAATAGTAATTCCTTAATAGTGACTTAGTAGTAATAGTAATTGAGTAATTACTAGTAGTAATAGTAATTTAGTAATTACTTAATCTTTATTTGCTTACTTACTACTGTACTAACCCAGTTTATTTTTTCTTGTGACCACATGACCACATGCTCATATGACTGTGCAGTGTGTAGGATTCCTTGAAGTATTTTCCCCAGGGGCCATGGATTCCTTTAGTTTGTATGTATCATTGAAAGCTTTATATTCCCCTTTAATAATGAAAGGTGGCTTTGCTTGATATAGAAAACTGCCATTTCAGTTACTGCCTTTTAGAGTTAGATATATTCCACTACATGCCTTCTCGCTTTCAGAGCTTCTGTTGAGAAATATTCTATTATTATGACACATTTGCCTTTATAAATGACTTGGTGCTGCTCTCCCATAGTTTGCAGTATATTGTTGTTGTTGTTCTGTGTAGTTAGAGTTTTAACTGCAATGTGACATGGGATATTCTATCATTTTGCTGATCTTAATGCCTCCTATAACTTGGTGGCCATTTCTTCACATTTGAGAAAGTTTTTGCTATCACTGTATTGAATATATCTTCAATGCCTTTAACTTCTACTACTTCTCTGTTCATAATTCATGAAATTTTGCACTTAATGATGCCCCATATGTATTTCATGTTCTGTTTGTATTTGCTTTTTCATTTTTATTGTTGTATGAATGCTTTAATTTATATATCTAGTCCCCAAGTCCTGGTATTTTTTTCTACTTGGCCCATGCTATTTGTCAAGCTTTCCATGATGTTTTGTATTTCCATTACTGAACTTTTAATTAATGTTACTCATTATTTCTATTTATTTATTGAATTTCTCTTGTATGTGGCATAATGACTTCCTATTTCATCCACTCTTTATTTGTATTCTATTTTAAATTCATTAAGGAAAGAATGTTTTTCATTGTTTTACTAAACATTCTTTACAAAATTCTCTTAGATTATTTGGGATTTTACTGTAATTAGAGTCTATTACTGTGGAGTTTTGTAACATTTAAAAAGTCACATTACTTTGATTTTTATTTCTTCTGTTTATGCACTGGGGCTTTCTCAATGTTGGATAAGGTTCATCCTCGGAATTTTAATCACATGTATTTCTTCAACTGACATATTTGTTATTTTCAAGTGGGACTATGCTGCAGTGGGGTTGTGTTTGATTTATTACTAGTAGAATGGGGTAGTGTAGCTCAGGAGCTAAACCCTCAGCTGACAGAGCCAGGTCACTGGGAACAAACTCCGGTAACATTCTGAAAATTTAATACTAACTATGAAGCTTAACAACTGATGAATAGGCTGGCTATGAAAATGGAGAATTACCGATTGAAAAGAAAAATTTCTTGAACTCCACTAACTGAGGAATGAAGAAACAAACATATCCCTGGGTATACTGTGATAAGTTACGGGGGTAGAAATGGGAAGAAAATAAACAGAATAAGACATTATTATTATTAAAACATCAGAGAAAAATAGAAGATGGAAGTAAGGACAGTGGTAAGATCCAGCTGGGGGCAGAAAGAACTTTTAAAAGTGGCAAAGAAATGTAATCATGCAAGCTAAAGCAACCCCAGATGTGGAGACAACCAGTCAGGCATCTTCAGCCTCAAGACAACCTGTGCAACTTAGGAAAGCCTATTTCACCAGAAAAGAAAAAGAAAAGAGAAAGAAAATAGCACTAGGTAAAGCTAGTCCACAAAATTAAAATTACGTTTCAAATAGCGGATGAGTATAAGGAGAGGGAAGAGAACTGTGCATGGGTGTCCCCTCTTCCCTAGTGCTGGGCAGAATCTGGCTCCATGTGTTCCTCTGCACGGGGGTACTCATTCAGAATTTGTTTCTGCACTGTTTGGGTTGGCTTTGTCATGAGAATTTTTGACATAGTTCATTTATGGTGACCTTTTTTTTCTTTTTACTATACAACCCAGACATGGGCCAGACAGTGATGTAATTACTCCCGCTGACTTTTAACTACTCTATAGGAGTTGCCTTAGACTCTAGCTCTGTCAAGAATTTGTCGTTGCTAGCCCATGTTTTGGGGAGCCAGTGAGTCTCACCCTAGTCTTTAGCTCAGCTCAGATGTGTTGCTTACACACTAATTCAAAGATTTTCCCTCTCTTTTTTCTCCTCATCTTCCTCTTCTTCTCCTTTATCTTCTTCCTCTTTTTCACTCCTTTTCTGTTTCTCTGTCTTTCATTGGATATTGAATTCAGAGTCTCACACATGTTAAACAAGCATTACTACTAAGACCAAATGTTTTCTACTCAAATCAGGGGTGTTCCACAGGCCAAGTCTCAGAGTATGATAAAGAGTCTTTGCAACTCAACCTGGTCATTTAAAAATGCTCATGTCTGGTGTAAAGAAGATAAGATTGGTCAGCACTTATGGACACCTATGTAATACACAGACACCAAAAGTCGTGTAAATCTACTCAGAAATAACGATCATGTTTTTGAATCTCTGTCACCCACCTTTGATGTCTGCCTTTTCGTGTGCTCCTGTGACTGGTGGCTGCCTTGGTGTCTTGCATCAGCCTCCCCATCCCTTTCTCTTCTCCTCTTCTAAAATTATCTGTTACCGAAAGTGTAATTTTTGAAGTTCCTCTTGTTCTTCAGCTACAGTTCTAATCTACAGTTCCAGTTCTGAATAGGGATCTGAGCATTTCTACTTGGGGTTGAGCCAGAGGGAACCTGTTCCTGGTTCTCATTATGCTTGCTTTTGGAGTTTTCTTTTCTTTCTCTAATATTAACACTAGCGTTACTCAACCATCACCAACTTCCTAAGACAGCTGCTCTCCATCTTTCTCCTGGTCATTCCCTAGAAGGCCTAACCAGTGGGTGTGTGTTACCTGCCATTCCCCCTCTTTGTTGATATTCAATCTGTTACTGTGAGGTTTCAGTTTTTCACAATGTCTCCAGTGCCACATAAAACATGCACTATACTTTTTCCTTATTAATCTGTTTTATCTCAGTTTAACTTCTGAGCTCAACTGGGACCCTAATGGAATTTAGATATAATTTTCCACACCTTCAAAATATTGTACAAAACATATTAATTTTTAAGTAATGTTTCCCACAATTCTACATTGTCTTTCTTAGTTTATTGGAGTTATGCCATAAAGTTGATTTAAAGTTGATTTAGCCTTCAATCTTTTCTGCATAGTGTCACTTTATTTTCCTAACCATACTATTTCTTTTGTTTCAGGGCCTGTCTCATCTCTGTTTGATGGGATTTTGAGTAATTAAAATTAGATTATTGTGGCCATAGTAATGCTCAGAATGGATGCAAAACCCAAGACAAACAGAGTACAGAACTTTAATTTAAAAGTATTGAAGAAAAATCTGTTAATCTTTATATCTTCACTTATTAATTCTCAACCTAAGTTGATGCAAGTCTAGAGACTGTGTTTGCTTTCTATAACAGGTAAGAAGGATATCAATACAGAGAAATAAATCATGTAGAAAATAAAATGAAGAGATCTAATCAGGGTAGATAGATAGATAGAGATGATTTAACAATCTCTAAAATAGCTACTCCCAAGAAGTTCTCATTTATTGAGGGAAATTAAATGCATTAGTACTTAAAATGACTTGAATAAAAGGGTCTGCATACAACATTTGGATATAGTCTTTAACTTGGTAGACATAGGTAATGTTCTTTATTTTTTAAACAGTTTTTACTGCTCTTTAAAGACACCTTTGGAAGAAAGTAAATGACATCTGTTTGTTCTAGTACTGTTTATAACTAACTTTAGCAAAATAAACACAAAAGACAGATGGTGGTGCCATATTCAAGCATTTATCTGTTTGATGATAAATGATAAATATCATTTGATGATAAATATCATTTATGAGTGATATTTCCTGAACCCTTTCTTTCTCCAAATGGTGAAGATAAATAGTTCAGATCCAAGAATCATCAACTTACAGTTATTAATAGACAATAGGATTAAAATTTACTGATAATTTCCTGCTTGTTTTGAGAATTCTACATGTTTACTCATTCTTTAAAATCTTTACTCTTACATAGTGAACCTCTCTGTTTTAAAGGAAGAAGATGAGTTTAAGCAGAATCTATAACATGACATTGCTGAGTCTAGATTGAAGTGAGGTCTCTCTGCTAGCCATACAAGTAACCCCCTAAAATCATCATTCTCTACCATTAATCTCCACTTAGAATTCCTATGATGAATATTAGTTTTCTCACAAGTTCAAATCAAATTTAGAAAATCAGTTCTTTTCTATCAAAACACTTTACCTAATGAATCAAATGCTTCTCCAACAGCATTTATGCCTATATTTATATTGGTGTGAGTCCATGTGTAATGTTGAAGACATGACCTAAATGCATGTTTGACATTTAAAAACATGCATCAAAGAGTTCATCTCTTGTAAAGGAATAAAATTTGTGACACTGGCCATTATAAGGCATTAAAAAATTCATGGCAACTTTTGAAAATGAAGGGACATTATTAACCTTGGTGTCTTGACCAAATTACAATTCGAGTAATTACATTTGTCTTTCCTAATCTCCTTTTCAACTTTCAATTGGGTAGTGTATTCTTAATGGATTTCATTACCCAGCCTCCCATAGGATTTAAAATAGGACTTATCTTCTAAGACTTGGTCCACTCTAAATTTATGTTCTCTAACTCCAATTGAGTTGTCACCGAGACTTGTCCACTGTGTGTTTTAATTTAGTCCTCATTTTGATTTTGCTTTCTCAATTTGACTGTTCTAAATCATTTCCCTTTTGTTTACAACCCAGACACACATTGAGGTATGCCCTACTATCCTCTATTCTAAATACCAGAAGCAAGCAACCCATAAGGTTCTGTAGCAACCAATGCTGCTCTTTTATACTCATGAGGAACATTCACCCTCCCTTCACAAAGTCAAAATCTTCTTGGAGAGCTCTTTTGAAGCCTAGTCATTTGTGTGAAAGTTTTCCATGACCACACCTTTTCCTCTACAACATTACCATTTCAGACCCTTGCTTTATTTCTGCCCAGTTCTCAAAGAGGCTTATGCTCCCCCATACCCCCTGAATGACCTACATTCTCTATGCTACAGTCCTTTCCTGCTCACATCCATCAATTCAGATTTGTTCATTCCCTAAGCATTTATAGCATTGTTTCCTAAGTCATTAAAATACCTCCGTTCTGCCCTCATGGCTTTACCCTGCCTATATTTACACTTAATCTTTTTATTACTATATCCTATTTCTCAGACTTTCAAATTCCATATAATTTCATTTCCCCTCTGCCATGCTATGAAAACTGTTCTTCAAAAATGATCAGATTAATTTCAAAGTGCAAAATCAATATCTTTTTCTTAGCAAGCAAAAGTTCCACTTTTCTGTTGACTTTAATACTGTTGATAGGGTCCTTATTTACAAATTTTACGTACCATCTCTGCCTTGGCACTTTTCGCTTTATTTCCTGAATTCTTGTTGCTTCTCACAATTTAATGGAAGATATCCCCAGTGTTTTATCTCTAGTTTTATGTCCTTTACACATCCTATTTATTAGGGATCACTTTTAATTAAGTCGCTAAATTGAAAGAAAAATTGTCAAAAAAGTAAAAAAATAAACATAGTTTATGTATATTTATTATGTGCCAGATGACTAAAGTCCATACAAAAATAAATTCATTTACAGGACAACACCAAGAATATTACCAGCGTTTTTGCACCCATGAAAACAAAGACTGAAGGTCTCTGATAGGTGCTTAAGGGATGGCTCAGCAGGTAGAGGCCCTCCACCTGAGTTCAACCCTCAGGCACCACACACACACACACACACACACACACACACAGGAGAGACAGAGAGACAGAGAGAGACAGAGACAGAGAATGTATCGCAACATATGTGGCTTAAATTTACATTTCTTTCCATCTTTATGCTTTGCACCAAGAAGCAAGGCTTGGTGGACTGAATTCTGTCCCTCTTCTCGTTTTTTTTTTTTTTTTTTTTATAGTGATCCTAATCCCTGATGTGACTGTATGTGGAGGAAGATACTAGATTTCAGGGAACTCCTAAGGATGGGGCTGGAATCCAACGGGGCTGTGGCCATAAGCAAAATAATAGTAATAAGACAAAGAGAAAGACTCCTAGTTCTCCCCCCTGCCCTCTCTCTGCCTCTGCCTGACTGACTTGGCCCCCTGCTTCTCCTCCCTCTTTTCCCTTGCCCTTGCCTCTTTCCTCCACTACTGTCCCCTTCCCCTCCCCCACTGATATCAGGAGCCTGTGTCTGACTGCAAGCTTAGAAGAGAGTCCTGGCCAGGGAATGAAACAGCTGACCTTGGATTTCTGCCTCCAGATTTGTGAGAAAATGAATTCCTAGTACTTTACCCACCTGTAATTTACTGTTCTTACGTATACCTTTTCTGCTTGATATTTTGTTGTGACTTCCTAAACTGACAAATTAACAAGTTCAATAGGTACATTTTCAGCTAGACATATTTAAGTACTCCATATTTAAGTATTGAGCAAAAGTTAGGAACTTTGCAAGATGTCTCAATGGCAAGTAATCTTGTGCAACATATCTACCTGTCTAAATTTGCACCCTTTTGTCTAAAAGTCTTACAATAGGATAAAGGACTCAGGGTTTTCTGTAATTATTACTCCAAACACAGGATAATACTGGCTACATTAACCATTTAGGAATAGTGCTTTAGCTCATATTTGACTTTATGTATATAAAAAAAAAAGGAAAGAAAAGAAAACCCCAAACCTGTTGAATAATGAAAACGGTTAACATACTCCTAAACTTAGTGTGGGCCAAACTCTGAACCTTCATGCACGATCTTGTTTAGTCTTCACAGTGATTCTGGGTATTAATTATCTCCATTGAAATGTCCATCTTAATAACATGGTCGGCTACATGCATGATAGACTTGCCAGCTGAAAACAGTAAGTGCCTAAAATGTAATAAAAAAAAAAAAAACCTTTATAGGCAAATACTAGTCTTCCAAGAATGTGAACTACTTCTCATGCTAAGGATAGATCCCAGTGGGAGGGGAAGCGCTAGCTTTTGTCCTTAGGAATTTGCATACCTGCTGAATCCGAGCTTTGGGTTTTATGTAAGGTCCTTGGTTAATTCCCAAAGTGTACATCAGGCAATCATCTCCTCAGTGAATTGAAGTCAACAAGACATGGTCTTCTGGCCTCCATTACTGCATGACAGAGTTCTTCAATTTAACCACTTCTCCATCTAAGCACATCTCCTTCACTCTTGTGGCATTTGATATCTCTTTTTATTGGGTCTGCTATGCGTTCACTCTGTGTGTAGAGGGGAAAAGGCATTTTTTTTCTTGATGTCCTGCCTGAGCTTCCTGAATGGGTTTTGTAACTTCATCGGTTCCAGAAATTTTCCAACAGTATGTACTTTGCCATGCAATTGCTGTTACATTCCCTTTCTTCTCTATATCTTCACCTAAAATTATATGGACATTAACATCTACTTTATCCTCCATGTATTATGTCAATACTACTCTTTTTCATAATTATTTCTAGCATCTTTTCTATGTCTCTACTTCATTAATCCATCACCCAATCTTTGTTAAAATTGACCACTGAGTTCTCATTTTAATTATCCAAGTTATAATATTTAAAATTTCCATACATTTTCAAGTATTCTAGCTATTTTCAAATATCCTTAATAATTTCTACAGGCTTGTGCTTCCTGCATACATTTCAAGCCTGGTTTACATTTTAACTAATTGTCCCTAAGCAGCATATATTTCTTTCAATAATAGCAGAGGAATATAAGTTAAGTGTTTGTCATGAGATATTTGTAGTGAAATCTTTCTAAAGTGTGTGCTTCAGATAGAGAATAGAAGGAAAGTGATATGGGAAGGATAATAGAACATCCAAGAATTCATAAATTTCTCAGAAAATGGCAAACACAAAAGTGAACTTAAGACAAGGAGGCTTTCCTAAATAATATTTTCAATGAGCAAATACTCTATATTTTATAGACATAGACTAGGGTGTCAGAAAATCTGAGTAGTTTTCTCAATATTATATAATCCTTAACTGGCAGAGAGATTTATAGTTAATATTGATTTGTACACTCCGTGATTAGGTTTCTACCTCTTTAAATTAAAGACTAAGTAAATGGACTAATGAAAATATGAAATCTATTTCACGGAACTTGCAAACTAGAAGACAGATATGACAAAAGATTATCAGAAAGACCATTGGGTTACAAGTCAGCATCTGAGATTCATGGACCCAGCACCAAATTACCTAGGTGAGGGAACTGGTGTAAGTCTCTTAATATTTCTGACCCTAGCTTCATTATCTGCAACATGGGACTAATATCTGTCTCCTGTGCTGAAGTTATTGTAAAGCGAAACTGCAGAATGGCTTCAAGTCCAGAAGGAAACAAATAACAGTAGCTCAACCCTCCTATGCACTGAATGCATGTGACCTTCCAGAGCCACAGGTAGAAGTTTTCTCTCCCAGGAAATGGCGTTAAGAAGTACAGTCTTTGGGGAAGATCTGTGGCACAAAGATGGAGCCTTCATTAATGAGGTAAATAATTTTGGGAAGGAGGGCCCATAGGCTTGGCTTCTTCTGTCACATAAAGACACAGCTTTTTTTTTTAAAGCGATCATTTATAAGTCAGAAAGCTCTCAGCCTACATCAAATCAGCTGACTGACACCATGAAAACTGATTTTCCACTGCCGTGATGGTGCGAAGTAAATTTCTCTTATTTATAGCTACACAGTAAACAGTTTTTTGTAATAGCTACCTTAAGGGACTTAGACGCAAGTTTTTCTTGCTCATTATTCAACTCACATGAGCACTTCAAAAAACTGAAGAGCCTAAGATGGAAAGGGCTGGCAGCGTGGACAAGAGCAGTAACACATGGCGAAGGAGAAATTTCCTGCTTCCTTTCCCATACTTGTCTGTGCAATAATCTTCTTAAGGATGTGTGCAGACTGTCATGAATACACTTCTGGTGTCCTAATTATTCCAGGTGACAGGATTTAATATTCTGATTGTGGTCAGGGGGCAGTAAGAATCACTGTAATAAAAGCGGGTCTAGGTGCAGTGCTAGCTCTGCTCAAATGTTATCTTCGCTCTCTGTTTTGTCTTACTGCTCTTAATCTTCAGAGTACTGTCTCATCTCTCCAAGTGGTTTCCCCCTAGATCTTGGTACCAGTGACTGGATCAAAACATTCATTAATTCAGCACTTACAATATGGAAGTGGGAGAGCAGAACATATCAAGTACCCTACCCCAGTGGAACCTGTATTAAAGCAAGGCTGGAAGGCAGCTGATAAAATAAATAAAGATGAGCCATACTGTATGTTCATCCTAGAAAAGTAGGTGTTAATGGAGAAGAGGAAACAGGGAAGTTGGAAGGAACATCAAGAATGCTGAGTTTAGCCAGAAAAAGAATGAGAAATAAATTTAGTCTCAAAGGACAAAAATGAAGGGCTTTATTTTAGCTATTAGACCAATGATTTAAACACAATTAGTGGTTCAAATTTAGATACTATCCCACAATGAAAGTATGAGATTTTCTGAATCATATATAAACAATTTCAAGCTGAAACAAATATAAAATAAAAGCAAATACCCTATGTAAGATTTTATTCCTGGCCAGGCGGTAGTGGCACACGCCTTTAATCCCAGCACTCGGGAGGCAGAGGCAGGCGGATATCTGTGAGTTCGAGGCCAGCCTGGGCTACCAAGTGAGTTCCAGGAAAGGCGCAAAGCTACACAGAGAAACCCTGTCTCGAAAAAACCAAAAAAAAAAAAAGAGATTTTTTTCTATTCATTTAACATACCAACCACAGATTCCCTTGTCCTCCACCCTCCTGCCCCCCAGCCTTCTTCCTCAACCCACCCCCCATTCCCACCTCCTCCAAGGCAAGATCTCCTATGGGGAGTCAGCAGAGCCTGGTACATTCAGTTGAGGCAGGTCCAAGCCCTCCTCCCTGCACCAAGGCTGCGCAAAGTGTCTCACCATAGGCACTAGGTTCCAAAAAGCCAGCTCATACACTAAGTACTGGTCCCGATCCCACTGCCTGGGGGCCCCCTAAACAGTTCAAGCTAAACAACTCTCGCTTATCCAGAGGGATTTCTTATCAGTTAAGAAAAGAGTATGCCATGAGCGTGCGTGTATGTGTGTGTGTGTATGCTTATATATTTCCTAAGTACATACTGAGTAAATGAATAATTAGAGCCATTATTTATTGCAAGTTCTGGGAGAAATCAGAGTTACATAATGGGTTTGAAGAGCAAAAAGTGAGAAGTGCTTACACTGAATATCAAGAACATGGACCAGGGCAGATGAGGGGAAATTGTCACTTGAGAGGAGCTGTCACTTCTATTTTAATGATTCTATTGTGGTTTTGTGGCTGAAAATAACAGTTTAGTAAGTCTCAACTCCCACACCTGGGTCTCAGCAGCCCTCACTCTGTTAGGGGACTCCAGACATAGCTTTTCCTGGCCTCTCCTATCATCCAGGAAAGCTGACATCTCTTATGTTCTTGGCTTTTGACTGCAACACTAAAATATCTGCTTCTGTGCTCTGCTCTCTCACGGGGTGTCTGTGTCTCCTCTTTTATCTGAGTTTTTCTTAGGAAGACACCCATCCTTGTACTTAGTGTTAGTCTGAACAGTCTACAATGATGGTCTCACTTTAAGATTCTTAACTAATTACATCCAAGATGACTTTTTTTCCAAATAAGGAGAAATTCATAAATTTGAGATGAACACATAAGCATATGTGGGTAAGAGTGGCTACCATCTCACTTATCTTAAGGTTTGATGCTTTTATTTCAATGACCCTAAGGCTTTACATCTCTGCAAGTATTTCTGACTGTGACACATCGATACTGTTGTCTTCTGGCCATAAGGTAGCCTTTGTCCTCTTGAGATCCAGCCATTGTGATTAACTGAAGGAGACCCACACAAAATATTGTGTCCATCACCTTTCTGTCATATAGGAGGAGAAGGACTCAGGAAATCATTCTCCTCCCTAAAATTCTATAGACAGTTAACAGTTACTAAGGAAGTGTGCTCACAAGACCACCATCTCCCCAACAACTGATGGGGGGGCAGTAAGTCAATGGTTGTTAGGAACAGTGGTTGATGAGGCCATACACTTTCCCAAGAATGTATACACCGTTAAGCATTGTTAAAGAGAGAGGCTTTTCTTCAGTGGTGTAGCCAACCATGCTCCTATAAGTAACCCTAGTTAAACATACTGTTTTTACCAAGCTAGACTTGAGCAGCATGGTTTCTTTGGTGTGTCTTTGTGTCTTATCAGGGGTGAACAGGTACTTGTCTCCCACAGTAAAAGAAAAAGATCTTTCATTACATATAGTAAACATATTTTGGAAAGCAATAGTGTGCATGGCCCATCAGAAATACTGACCGAATCTCATCAATAATTGATTGGTTTTGATGAAAACAGATATAGCTTTTGAAATCAACTTTATTTTTTTCACTCCTGCTATAATCCCTTACATTTTTGAGAAATCTCTTCATTTCTACATAAAAGTAGGTGCTGGAGATGAAGAGAATGCTCAGTGGTTATGACAAGCTGTTCTTGAGGATGACCTGCTTTTGGTTTCCAGTACTCACATGGTTGCTCAGAGTTACCTGTAACTCCATTTCTGGAAGATCTGATACCGTCTTATGGCATGTGGTATATATGCTTGCAGGCAGGCAAACACATAAAATGATATAAAATTAAAAATAGACAAAAGTAAACATTAAAGAAAGTATCAGTAGGAAATGAAATATCAAAATTTACTTGATTTTCCCTTTATCAAAAGACCAAAAGAAAACAAACAGATAATACCTAAAGAAAACTGAAGCATGGATATACAAGTGAGAATGGAAAAATACATTTTATGAAAGAGAAGTATGTTGCAAAACAGTATAGTTGAACAGAAAAGTGTCACTAAGGAAGAACAAAGAACACGTGAAATAAGGGTTTGAAATCCTGATGAGTGGACTGACCATGTCAGCTTTTCTCCTGATGTTTCTGTATCCACACATGTTAGAAAACTCTTTCTCCACTTTTCTGTGTTACAGGCCTCTTCAAACCTCAAGGACAATCATCTATTATGTACCAATGGAAAGTCAACATGTTCATGACAGAGAACACGGGCTACCCTCTGACAACATCTGAACTATTCCAAATGGATCATTTCCTTCACTTTTAAAAACTCACCTTTTAGAGCTGCACTGAGCCCCATTTTCCTCACTGAGGACTCTGTAATGTGTGTGATTGAGTCTCTCTTTCACAGAGAGTGACCAGTGTAGATTTATATGTTCTTTCTCTTCTTTCCGGTTGTAAGCTTGCAGACAGACATTCTTTACTAGAGCTATAAAACGAGACCCACACCCTTTTGCTCTGTTTCTGAACAATGAATGAATATTCTGCTTTAGTCAAGTAACAGACTAAAACCAGAAAAACAAAAGCAAATTTGTTGATTTAAAAGTCATCATTTGTCCATGCTCTTTAAAAAAATCTTTCCATAGATGGGAAGGTATCTGGCAGAAAAATACACAATCCCAGGTGGTCACTGGGTGTGTTTAATAAACCATGATCAGAGAATCTTTTCTGTGGCTCTCACTCAGCTTTTATGACACAACTCAGAGGCCATCATAAAAATGAACTCTTTAACACTGGATAGCAAGAGCCAGAGCATCCAGTTTCCTTGGCCATATTTGTGAAAGGTTTAGGAGACAAATGAAAAGAGCATTATGGGGCTTTCATTCTCACCTGCAATCATTTTCTGCTGTTCTAAGTGGCCAGCATGGCAGAGACAAGTTCTAATGGGGATTGACCCTGGCTGCTCGTGGGAAGTAAACAATCACCTACATTCTAGGCATGGCTTGGCACGTTGCATTTGATGTTTTTCCAATTTATGTGTTATGTATGATTGCCATCCCCATGTGTCAGTGAGAAGGTAGGATATTCAATAATCTCTTAGTGGCTAAAGGAAGCTTGTGGAACTTGATATAGTATTTCTAGAAATGTTTCCTCTTGCAGCTTAGGATAAAGCATTCAAGAAGATACAATGACCTTTGGAAGAAAAACCCAATTCAAATCCCAAGGGACACTATCTTGGGCTTGAAGCTCTGCAGATCTACTTCAAATATTTAGCTGTTTTGTTAGGTAATAAGAGCATTACAGCTTTAATCTTCGCTGTGATTTAGAAAAGAAGAAAGGCATAGTGATCTGTTTACAGTACATATTAACTAAATGCATTCATTTGCATAATTCCTCTTCAGGGATGGACTGCATTATTCAGAGATTTCTATATGTGGAACTGCAGGGATATTTTAGGCTTCTGTGACACTGAGGTCTTAACTTAAAGTCCATTAGATTAGTACAACAACATTTCCTGATTAAAAATTCCCACTAGTGGTGAGACAACTTCCGAGAAGGTATTTTTCACCTTATGGTGCCAATAGGGAAGAATAAATATTCTTGTGTGTGAGGGAATTCTGCATAGAAAGGTCTGAGGTTTCCTTGAAAGGTATAAAAGCAACACTTTGATGCTGGAGGAATTTAAATGTGCCAGAGAAGAGAAAACCACCACAGAGCTCTGTCCTTTTTAAGCCTCTAAATTCTAAGTTTCTGATTATGTAAGGTGATTCATGAAATGCTGACTCAGAGGCAAATTTCAATTTTGACATATTCATTAAAAAAAGAAAAGTATTGACACTTGTTCTAATTGCCATCTACTGGCTTTACTTTTAATTACTTTCGCACACGGGTAGATCAAGAGAGAATTTCCAAATGCTTCAAGACATTCTGAAAGGAATTGTCATCTCAACATAATCAGACACAAGCAGATGATTTTCCTGATCAAAGAGAAGGAATATAGGGAAGATATTTAACACAAAGGACATTTTGAAAAACCCTTATGGGAACCCACTACTGTGGAAGCTTCTTAAAATATATACATACAAAAGAGTTTAAATGGAGTTGTTATCCCATAAAGATAATGTCACTTCTTAAGCCATTGCCTGCAACCCATGTGACTTGGGTTTTGATCAGTTATGATACATGCCCTTCTCCAACATAAAACGCAAGAGCTGCCAGTGGCTTAGCACCTTCCCTGCTGTGATAAAAATGACAAAGCTTTATATGCTTTTCTAGCCAGACAGAGAGCACACCCATCCTTGGTCAACACGGAACATGCCACAATAAGTTTTGTTTAATCACACGAAATAATCTTTTGAACTAATGAAGCTATTGGGGTTTGTGGTGTCGTCTTTGAGTATCTTTTATTTCTGTGAATGTCACTTTAATAATAACCGACTTAGGACAATATATTTTCCACTTTTAGAAGTTGAAAAATCCTTAGGCCCAACATCTTGAAACAGGATCGTTTGGGCTTCAAAGATGTGTCAGGACAAAACACCAACGCACATTTCTTTCTCTTTCAAGGTTCTGTTGTATTTTTTAACTTTGGTAGTTTACAGTAATCTTACAAGTTTATACCTCTCTTGTGGCTATAAATTAAATTATTTTACTCTTTACATTTTCAAGTATACTTTACGAGGAGAATGAGTGTTGCAATCATTATCTCCTCTTCCTATTCATTTATTCTCCTCCTTTTCCTCTTCCTCTTCCTCCCTATCTTTTACCTCAGTTTTCTTTAAGAATAGTGCTTGTAATTAGCTTTTAAATGCCTTTATGGATGTTCTATACTTGCTTGCTTTTTCACTTCATCTGTATTAGTTAATCTTATGCTCCGGAGACAAAACACCTGAGGGAAACAACTCATAAGAAAGAAGTTTCTTTTAACTCATGGCAACAATCCCTCTTTAGATGGCCTGGTTGTTTTGGGGTGAGGCAGAAGAGTACCATGGTAGCAGAGCACAGTCAGAGAAAGGTCACCCTATAGAGACAGGATTAAGAGAGAGGGCAATGAAGAGGCAGCCAGAAAGATATAATCTATATGACAATCTACATATTTCAACCAGGGCTTGACTCCTAGAATTTTTACCACATCCCAAAAGCACATTAATCTACGAATCTATTAATGTGTTATTCCTCCCATGATGTCAATGTCCTCATGATATAATGGCTGCCTGCCACCCCCACCCAGCCAAATGCCCTCAGCTAAAAGATGCTATTTGTTATCAGAATCCAATACTTAAAATTTGGGGAGTTATTGAGATGCAGACTATATTATTATCAAAAACAAAATTTCAGATTAATAAAGGAATCTGAAAACATCTGTTAGAATAGAGGTCATAACAAAGAGTACTTACATGTACTCTAGAATTCTACTTTGAAAATGTCCCTGAGGTTTCCTGAGTGTTGGCTACATGTAGAAAAATTTCGCCTCTAGAATGTGGTTATCTTAGAAGTTATGGCAACAGAAAAAACTGTTCAGTCTTGTACTTTTAATTTCAGTACATTCAAAATGATGTTTAGTGGGTTCTTTGAATATGTAGTCTAGGAATCAGGAAAAGAAGTCATAAAATATAAATAAAATACAGTACAAAATATAACTAAAACTGTTTGATGATGGATGCAATCAAATGTAATTCTTAGCATCTGGGATGAAAATGAAAATCTTGAGAGGAAAAAATCAAAACAGTGGTAATGACAGTAATAATACACACAAGAAATGAAGAGGCACAGTATAATTTTTGTTCTACATTGCTAGTTTAACACGAGTGTCTTTCTATGTACATCATTCTTTAAAAAGCAAACTCTAAAATTTTCAATTTTGTACAAAAATAGAACTAACTAGGACATTTTAAACTAGTGTTTCACAACCTTTGTTTTGGTTTCATCAACAGAAACTATAAAACTTGTACTATAACAACTTTCTATGTATAGTCGTATAAAAATAAAACTTCAATTTTACTTTCTAAATGGGAGTGTTGTGCTTAACTATATCACTAAACAATCATTGCAGTTTATTTATCCAAGCATTATAATATCCCACAGAAATTTAAAATGTGTAAAGATGATTATATTAGGTATCACCAGCAAGCATTTATATTTATTAAGAGAAGCCTCTCCCATATCTTGCTAGCTCTCTCACATTTTCAGTTATGCATTATATGCCTTGACAAGTGCCAGGCATTTCCATACTGTTTTGCTCAATATTTCTCATTAAACCCCACCCACAAAATCTATAGAGTAGGTATCATATGGTAACCTTGGGGTTCTGCTAGTGATGTTCTTAATGTTAGTAAATACACGCAACATGCATTTGGTGAAGATTCTTTATTGTTATTTACATTATATACTATGTCTTAGAAGGCAAGTTTTTATTGCCTGTATCTCTTTATACAGAAATGGGATCTTGGGAAATTTTCCCCATCCATGTTGGTGGCATGTTGATTGGTGTGGTCATTATGTAGGTCTTAGTTAGGCTGAGATTTTGTGAACACAGCATCCTTGCCATATCTAAAAGAGAAGATCTTTTAGCAAATACATTGGTCCTTTGGCATGGTCCTCTAGCTTTTACATTCTTTCCACTCCTTCTTCTAGGATGTTTCTCTAAGCCTTAAGTTTTGTTGTATCAGTCAGGAGTGGGCATCCCCAATTCCAAGTCATCAGTCCTAAACACATGTGCATACAAGTAACACTAAATGGACTTACATAAATGTGTGTGTGTGTGTGACAATAATAATTAAAGAAGTCTTTAATGATTATTATATTTATTAATAATAATTAATAATATTTAATAATTATTATTTGAGAGGGTGTGGGAGACACGGAAAGAGCTGGGTATAGAGAAGGGGGAGTAGAATGATGTAAAAACATTGCTCATTTATGAAATTCTCAAAAGAAAAAAATAAATTGAGAAACAAATTAAACAAAAAACTGGTTTATAGTGCTAAACCATGTTGTTCAGATATGGAAGAAAAAAGTTAATGGCCAAATGTTAAATATCTGGGCTAATTGTAAGACCTTAAAGAAAAGTAGCATACAGAAGTTTTGAATAAAAGTTCCTTATGCTGCTTTTCTTTAAGGTCTCATAATGGAATTACACCCTGCCCCATTCCTCGTTTTGTGTATGTACTCTTTTAATGCAGGATCCTTTATAGAATTTAAGAGCCATTTAACATCCTAGAAGTAATTCTCTGAGCTCTGAAATGGTCAAGTGAGGCTTTCTAGTTTTATGGAATTCAGTTCAGAGTACTTCCTGAATATGGTTCATTGGCCATACAATGTATATTTTGTTTGGATTTTTAGCATAGTATACAAAGCCTTTTAGAACTGATTGATTTTGTGCAATTGAAGCATGTTGCAGTTCCCTCACTTATACTTCTGGTGACCATCTGACACCGTTTGCTGCTTTTGATAGTAGAGTGTTGGGGGTGTATTGACAGGTATGAATGGTGTGATAAAGAGTGTTCACTAGAAACATCATGGGACAAGTAGTGACCAGCAAAAGAAACCAAATTAACTCGAACTGAACCAATGCTAGTAGGCAGAAAATTGCCCTAAATTCCTTAATAAGACTACTAAGTTGGAATTGACTTACTAAGAATATGGGAGACATTTAGTGATATGGACCCAAGACTCTCATTAATTTCCTCTCTGTTCTATAGAGCTGTGTGTGTGTGTGTGTGTGTGTGTGTGTGTGAGAGAGAGAGAGAGAGAGAGAGAGAGAGAGAGAGAGAGAGAGAGAACCAGTGAAACATGCATGAAGAAACAGAATAGAAAGTTCACTGACATTTATAGAGCACATATACGTAGGAGCTTATATCATAACGAAAGTGTCCAGAGTCATACAGCCTCAGAGATTTAGTAGAATTTGCTTCTCTCATTTCCCATTGTCTGCCTTTTGCCTGGGATGAAAACATTCACTCCTGCACACTGGTCCTTCACAACTCCTTTCATCAAGTAGCCTTGGCATCGTTTCTCCTAGCATTTTGGGGAAGGACTGAAATCTGATGAGATATTTGATTTTGATTAGGAAGAGGACACAGAGGGGAAATATCAATCTTCAGACACTGTAAAGACAAGAAAGACCAAAGTATGCTGAGTCATATGAGAGAGTACAGGTGTGAGAGGGTATAGCTGTGAGGCTTTGTGGTTCCCAATGGACACTGAGTAGCAGAGGAGGAAAGCTATCAGCGGCAATATTTATTTCAGAAAGGAAAGGTGCAGATTTATTTTTATATACATTGATTACATAATGACTCAAAGAACTATGTCATGGAGTGTTCAATATATTTTTAATAAGATGCAGGACTTCATGACTGTTTGATTTTTCTGTACATAACACACTTTTCATGAAATGAGACCAAGTGCTGTTTGGTCTTTATTTTGCCTGAGTGTTGCAGATTTCCATCTGAATGCACACAGCACCGGGGTGGTGTGCACTGTTACTTCTTTTAGAGTCCAATTTCCCACTTTGGCAAGAAATACAGACAAATCCATATGACACTGAAATATATTTCAAGAAGGTTATTTTTAAAGGGGGGCATATGACTTAGTGAAATTTCCTCCTGTTCTAAGATGCCTCTCTGCTTTCCTTGCAAGTCTAAATTGAGGGTTATTTTTAATTCTGCCCTTGATTCTTTTCTTTTGTTTTCCACTTAATATAGGCATTAATTTTAGAAGGTTCTCTTCTCTCCCTCCAAACACTTCCTGTGTGCTCTTACATCCAACAGTATTCTCATTTTTTAAAAAAAATAAATAAAGCGACACTTTCTGAGGTCCTATTTCAAAAGCTTTAAATGTATTGAAATGACATTATTTCATTTTCATTGTGAGATAAGTTAATACTACAAAATCTCTGCAGTTGAGGACATAATGTAAAATCCCAATCCATAAAGCAGATTAAGTAGAATACGTTATAACTGAGTCTGGTTCCCCTTAAAAAATAGATATAAAACATCATTACCAATTTTCTTGAACACAAGGGTTCTTGACAAGAGTTTAATGTTTAAACCCTTACTCTCTAAGTAATAGGACTATTTATGAAGTTAAATTTATAGAACACAACCACTAGAATGGCAGAGAGATTCAAGGTAAAACAGAAATGAAGATTCTTACAAGGGAAAAAGAAAAACCAGGAGGCAGTGTGGGAAAATTTAGTACTGCCTAGGCAGCCAAGGGGTTATCTCAGAAGTTCCATGCTGTTATGCAAACTGTTTCTCTGAAGTTGCTTCAGCTATATGGAGGAGAAAATGGGTAATATCTTGGAAGGAATAGGTAACACATAGCTTCAGATTGACCCAAATTCTGGAAAGACATATTGCATGCCATCCTTTCCCTACCTCTGTGTAGCTAAAAGAGTGAAGAGATAGGATCAGTCATCTAAATAATGTCAGAAAAATAAGTAATCCCAGAGGACAATCTTTTGGAGCTGGGTGTCCTGAGGTCCAAACATGTACTAGCTCATGACAGAATATGTCTACACAGTAAGAAACAAAGTGATTTGGAGAAAAGTCTTAACAGTTTGGAGATGGACCAAACTTGACATCCAACATTGAGTAAGCCTTTCTAAATATACCCACTTACATTTAGACATCTTTCTTATATATTATGGTAAAAGCTGTAAGGATGCTTATGTTACCACTGAACATTTTCAAACTCAAGTAAGTTGTTGTGTTCTTCAGATGGTATTCCAGGCTCTAAATAATTCCTCAAACATCGCTTTCTTTTCACAGATTTAATATAAAATAAACTAATTTTACATGGGTTTTCCAGTAGAGAAGCAAATTAACAATAAGAAGAAGCTATTATGGCAAACAGAGACAGCTCTCCTAGGAGCGTACTAGGAAAAATATGGCTCCCCTTTTCATCCTTTTAAAGATTTCCCCCCACCAAATTCCAATATCCTCTCATTCTAAATGGCAGCAAGTAAAATATGCATCATATAAGGTAAATGGGGAAGAAATTTTCAATACAAACCATCTGCAAAAGTATTTTGGAGAATTGCTAATGAGAAAGATTTAATCTCCCATTATTAAACATTGAAGAAGTGCCAACAATCATTTCCTTTATCTAGGCATTAGATATAGATTGAACACAATTATTTTTGAGTGGGCATAGTCTGTATACATGTATGTGTAAATTCTACCACATAATATATATTAAAGCTTTCTAGGTGCAATTATTATATTCATGAGGATAATGTACATTTCATAAAATCTTACTAAAAGAAGATATTTTACGCAAATTTGTCTACGTAGGATGCAATGTAGAAAGTAGTTAACATAAGAAGTTTTATATGGCTTTGGGAATGATTTCCTCATTATTATTATATGTAATGAGAGGTAATTAGACTATCATTTATAATAAAATTTTATGTCAATTATGAAATCTCTACAGTTCTACTTTGATTAGTGCATATATTTTAATTCAATGTTTAAATGTTTGAAGAAGAAAGTGTCACTTGCTCCCCCTCCCTCGTTTATAGCGGTGGAAGTAGTACGCAGAAAACTCAGATGACGTGTAAACCTCACAATTAGTGGATAGTCTAGATTTTTGCTAGGTTTTTTTTTTTATTATTTCTTTCTTTTCAGTCAGACTTTCATTTTACAATGCAGGTTGATCTGGAACTCACTATATAGCTCAGGGTCGCCATCAGGCTGTAGCAATCCTCCTGGCTCGGCCTTCTAAGTGTTGTTATCCAAGCCATGAGCCACCACACGTGAACCGGCTGATTGAGCTTTTTTATCACATGTCTGGCTCCCGAGTTTGAATTATTTCTCTATTTCTGTATCTGTTTCATTCCAAGCAAACACACACACAAATGTAAAGGCTGTACTATTTTAGCTTGAGTCCAGTGGTTCCTCATTTAAGGTGGATTGGAAAGGGCAAAAGGTAAAAACAGA
>CABHPH010093278.1:0-18072 GCA_902168325.1 Peromyscus nudipes | reverse complement strand
GTCCAACCAACATGGTAATTGACTCTAAACACCCTTGTGCTGCTCGAGCCCTAACCGCATGACCTAAACCAAACACGGGCCACATGCAACGGTATGGTCTGTGAAGATGGCGACTTTGCAGCAGGTATAGGACCCCCGAGGCAAGACTGGGAGAGCTGGCTAGAGCAGGCATGGCAGTGGGAGAAGAGGCTGTAGAGCCCGTGCCCACCACAGACCAGAAACAACTGCTCCCCTCCACCATCCTGGAGAGGGTGGGATGAAGAAGGGAGCTTAGATCTCATGACCGTGCTGGGTTGGGACAAGAGCCAGCAAGTAGGACACTCCCTTGTGAGAATCAAGACAGATCATATTCTAATGCAATATTTGAAAAATACATAAATCTAATACAAAATCCACAATGAATAAAATAGCAAAAATTTAAATAAAGACAGAATTATCATGACTGACTTTTGCCTTAGGTTCAAATATAGCTGAACAATTCTGTGTCATAGAACTTATCTTTATTAAAAAGTTTGAGAGAGAGGGGAGAGAGAGAGAAGTAGAGTTCCAGGCCAGCCTGTGCCACATAGCAAAGCTCACTTTCAAAAAAAAAAAAAAAAAAAGAAAAGAAAAGAAAAGAAAAGGAAGGAAGAAAGGAAGAGAAAGGGGAAGAGGAGAGGAATGGCAGAGAAGGAACCCCATGATTAAGTGTAGGGAAGGGCAGACACCCGGGTGATACTCCTGCAGCATACTGTTGTGCTCAGAAAATACTACCCCGAATATGGCACTTTGGGTGAAGAACGCTGAGCCAAAGATGGTGCCACCCCTTGTGTTCCTTTCTTCTCCACTGCCCTGACCATGACCCAGAGCAGAAAGAAGTGTTTATCTGGGGCTTATGGCTCCAAAGGGAGCATCCATAACAGTGGCATCCTGGCAGTAGGTGGCCTGAGAAGGCAGCTGAGAGTTCACATCTTCAAATGCAAACCATGCAGAGGATGACCTGGAAGTGAGGCAAGGCCCACCCTGCATTACATGCTCTCCTGCAAGGCAAACAGCGCCACCCACTGGGGACCAAGTGTTCAAATACCTGAACCTATGGGGCCCCCTGCACCCCTTACCCACCCTGGGCCTTGCCTCTGGATACTCCTCCTCTCCAGGAGGAAAAGGCAGACTTTCCCTGAGGTATTCCTTGCCTGGTTAGGGGAAATTCCCACAGAACAATGTTACTACTGACTGCAATGAAGCCCTTCCCTGGCCCCTGCATTGACCAAGAAGGTCAAAGATATTGAAAGTTGAACTCTACTTTCAGAGCCCAGGAGACATCTATCCTAGATGCTGTCTGTTCCCTGAAGATCATTTACTCCTGTTAGGATTCTGTACATGTGCAGCTCGGGGTCTTGTCTGGCGCCTTACGTCATCAGTGGGTGACTACGTACCGGACCCACACTCTCTTCCTGTGTTTCCTGTCTCTGTTCCCTTGTCAGGCCTGGCTTCTCCCTCCTATCCCCTCTTCTTTCTAATAACGCCCATTCTAACTCTGGTAACCATGGCTCGTGACTCTTCCGCCAACCAGCCAGTGCCATTCATCCTGTCAACTCCTCCTCCTCTAAAATTACCTATGGCCCACACTTCCTGCTCACCTAAAGAGGCATTTAAGCTGCAGCCATCAGATCCTATGTATGAGCCCATTATCTGTTATACCGTACAATGAAACATCAGATTCTGAGTACTTCATAAAGGAAAGAGATACACAGTTGGAGGTTCTAGACCATGCTTCCCATATCAGCCCTGTTCTGGGGAGGATGCCAGAGTGGGTGGCGGCATCATGGCAGGAGAGGCCACACAGTGACAGGAAAAAACCAGGCTTGCTCTTTTATAACAACCCTTTCAGAACCGACCAAGTTCCCAGGAGAATGGCATTAATTCCTTCCAAGGCCATGCCCTCCATGACCTAACACCCGAGCTTCCGAATTGCCACAGCAGGGAGCATGCTTTGAGGAGCACACTTAAACAATTTCCAATCCACAGCATCTCTCCCTGCATTTTGTACTTGTGGTCTCCTGTATGTCCAATAAGAATACATTTTTAGATTTTATTCTGGAATCTTTTAGACACTAAAGCAGTAGTTCTCAACCTATGGGTCACAACCCCTTTTTGGGGGGAGTGTTGCAGATCACATATCCTGCATATTAGATATTTACATTATGATTCATAACAGTAACAAAATTACAGCTATGAGGGAGCAATAAAATAATTTTATGGTTGGGGGGGTTCACCACAACATGAGGAACTGTATTAAAGGGTCATACCTTTAGAAAGGTTGAGAACCATTGCTCTAAAGGTTTAGAGGGTGGTTGGAAAGTTCCAGGTACCCCTGGGATACTTCCTGAGACCCCTTAACTACCACGAGAAAAAAAAAAAAAAGTGTCCTCTAAGAGCCTCAGCCGTGGGACAAGGCACATGTTCACACATCACTGCATGCACCCAGGCTTCAAGGGACTCTGGATGCAGATGCTGGGCACAGAGCCAAGGGGCCCACTGGTCCATTTGAGGTGGTGAGTTGATTTGATTTTGTCTTAATGGGAACTTTCTTTGGATCTTTCCCCGACTTCACTGCACATTTCAAAAACAACATTCCTTTATGCACAGGCCCTAGGACATCAAATGCTTCCCCGCCCTCTGCCAGGAGTGCTTCAGGCCGGGTTGTTTTTTTCCTTTTAAAGAGTTCCATGTAAAATCAGATGTTAAACTCTCTGCATAAACCCGAGTGGAAAGGTTTTCTTTCTTCTCCTTTACTAACATCAGCGACAATCAGGACAGGTGGAAGGAATATGGGATCCCTCGCTCAACAGTGGATAAAAGTTTAGAGGAAAAACACTAAGTTGTTACACATGTAATCAATGGTTCCTATTTACTGCCGGTGAGAAAAATGGAGAGCAAGGCTTCAAGGGAGGCCCAGCAGGAAGTACTGATTGCCTCTCTAAACAGGGCCGGCTTTGTCTGTTAATGAGTTTTGTTTAGTATCCTAGTCAATACCAGCTTCTCCTACTTTCTACTTATTTTGAAGGCAACAAACTCCTAACTAGACCAGGATTTGAGGCTTAGGCCACAGTCTCATATGAAAGGTATATAACATCCTGGAGAGGGCTGTGGTCTAGAGGCTGACTGGTTTAATGCATTCTGACCTCGGAGCTGTGTACGCTCCATTCTATCCTCAAGAAAACGAAGCTGTGAAGAAAAGAGGAGCTTAGTCTTGGATCAGATGGTTGGCTGCTGCTGGAAATGGATCATTTGCATAAGCGATGTTTTGTAGGATGACTATCTTAGTTTCATTTCTGTGGCTGTGAGAAAAATACCTGGACAAAAAAGCAATGTAAAGGGAAAGGGTTTGCACCTTCCGGATTACACCCCATCATGGCAGAGGAGTCAAGGCGGACAGACGAGCCTGAAGCAGCTGTTCACACCCACAGTCAGAAGCGGAGAGCAATGAGTCAATGCATGCACTCTAGGCCCGGTTTCTGCATTTCTACAGCTTAGGCTCTCCGCCCAGGAGTGGTCTTGCCCATCCTCCCTTCACAACAACTGAGTTAGTCAAGATTATCCCTCACAGATATTCCCAGAGGCTAACCTTAATCTAGACAGTCCCTTACAGGCGTGCCCAGAGGCCTGCCTCCTAGGTGTCAAGGTGACAAACAGTACTGATCATCACTCAAAACCTAGACACTTCTTTTTCTCTTAAGTGCTGCATAAAAGGGCAATTTCATTTGCTGTCACTGCATCTGGTACAAGAGCCACCACAATCACTCAAAATAATCAAGGCTTGTTTATAATAATAACAATCCGAGGCTTGTTTCCCTCCAAGGCTGCCTCACTAACCTTCATGTTGCATGTGTTTTCAAATACCTCAACTTCATGCAGAGGGCTAGGAGGGTTCTGCCCCAACAAGAACCCTAACCACAGATAAAATCTACCTGTGGTTGGTTTCAAGGTGAGGGAAGAGTGCAGATGATCCTTCTGTCTGTAGTCACATGACGGTTCCAAAACTGTTGACATGACCGTCATAAATATAGAAAATTGCATGCCCAGTGAGTGTCTCTTCTGGTGTAAACGCATGCCTTTCCCGCTAAAGCAGCCAAAGGGGTAAGAAACAGCCCAGTCTGCATTCATACAGAATTCTCCCACCTCGGAGCATAGCCTTCAATTCCCACCCATGATGCAGCACAGCCCTGGCTCTGCCTGCAGAGACCTTCTCACCTTTTCATGTTGTCTGTAGAGCACAGTCCTTGAAGCCAATCAGCCACCATCTTCATTAGATCAGCCTGCTCCCAAGACAAGGGGCCTGTTGATGGCTGACATTCCCTCAGAAGGAGGGGTGAAGGGCATTGGCAGATCTTCATCTGAGATTTCAGCCACTCTTCCTAGCCATCTGTATGCAATTCTGCCCTAATTGGCCAGGCTTGGAGGTGCTGGTGTAGGCTGGAAGAGGTTAATGTGTGTCTGTGGGGAAGCAGTCATCTGTGCTGTGTGAAGGATCTCCCATACTCCTGCCAGTAAACTCTCCCCGATACTCAATAAATAAGCCCCCAAACTCATTGGTCTCTAGGGTGGAATCTTACTTTGGTTGGTCATTGAATGGACCATATGAGGATGGAGTGGACATTGTTTACATTTCTCCAGGAGAGGAATTCTCATAACATTGCCATTTGTTTGTTTCAGTTTAAAAACCTTTGTTCCACAAATACTATGCACTCACATTAGAATCAGAAGATGAAGATAAAGGATTAACTCATAGTCCCAAGTGGCTAGTCCTGCTATTTTGGAATATATATTTCTATCCTCCTGATAAATATGAGCACTCTAGACTTTTTCTCATTTCCTTTTCCCCATCTTTTCTTTCTTTCTCTTTCCTTCCTTCCTTCCTTCCTTCCTTCCTTCCTTTCTTTTTTTGATACAGGGTATCCCAGACTGGCCTCAAACTTGAGATCCTCCTGCCTCAGCCTCCTGAGTGCTGGGATTACAGGCAGGGTCTCTGGCACTCAGCTAGGTTCATCTGCTGCAGCCTCACTGCCTTCAGGTCCCTCTGTGAGCCGCTGTTCACTCTCTCCAACTCCTGTAAGCACTTCTCCTTTGCTGTTCTTCAGAGTTTCCCTCCATGGAGTGCCATGCAGCTAGCATCACACAGTATGCCACTTTTCACATAGTAGGCTTTTTCTCACTACTACGTGTGTAAGGCTTTGCCGTGTCATTTCATGGCTTGACAGTGTATGATTTTATTTTATTTTATTTTATTTATTTTTTTATTTTTTTATTTTTTTTGGTTTTTCGAGACAGGGTTTCTCTGTGTAGCTTTGCGCCTTTCCTGGAACTCACTTGGTAGTCCAGGCTGGCCTCGAACTCACAGAGATCCACCTGGCTCTGCCTCCCGAGTGCTGGGATTAAAGGCGTGTGCCACCACCGCCCGGCTGACAGTGTATGATTTTAGTGCTAAGCACTCGGTATCATTTCTATATTGCCTGCTAAAGATTGTCTTGGTTGAGCTGCTGTGAACGACCTACACAGCTTTTTGTGTGGCCATGTCCTCAGTCTCTTTGGATAGGTATCAGATAATTCAGTTTCTGAATTCAGGGCAAGACTGTGTAGTCTGGGAAGAAGCCGCCAAGCTATCTTCCAGGTCGGCGGTGCTATTTTGCATCCCCATTGGGCACTCTCACCACCTGTTTTCTCGGCTGGCTCATAGGCACTTTTGTGTGTTTGTTGTTTTGTGGTAATGGGATGGAACCCAGGTCCTGAGCATGCCAGGCAAGTGCTCTGCCACGGAGCCACACCACAGTCTCTCTTGTTAGAATCCATACTTTGTCACCTGTATGTCTTCTTTGGTGGATACTCGTTTAGGTTTCTGTTAGTTTAGTGTGTGTGTGTGTGTGTGTGTGTGTGTGTGTGTGTGTACCACAGTGTGTGTGTGTGTGAGGTGGGCCGGCTGCCTCTCTCCTTCCACATATTTCGAGGCAGGATATTTCTTATTGTTCTTGCATCTGAGCCGTGTAATGGCCTGTGAGCTTTCAGACCATCCTCCTGTCTCTGTCTCCCACCTTGTGGTAAGTGCTGGGGTCACAGCTGTGTGCCACGGCATCCAGCTTTTTACAGGGGTCAGGGATGGGACTCAAGTTGTCAGGCTTGAATGGCAAGTGCTTTTACTCTGAGTTGGATTATATTAAAAATCAACGCACTGGACTCTCTGAATGGATGAATCTTTTATGTGAGGTATGTTTCAACAAACCGTAACATACAGCTGCAAGTACAGTCAAGTCCTCATGGACTTCCGGCAGCAGCTGTCTCGGTCCTTCCACCAGAAGCTGCGGCTCCTATCTTAGCGTTTCCAGAGACATGTTTACATGTTTACACTGCAGCCTGTGCTCAAACCCTCTCTTAAATACTTATTTCCCATGCCCCACACTAGCCTTCCCCTTTCAGTTTTTCCTTAAAGTGTGTTTTGGAAGCACACACAGAGGAGAAAGCCTGATGAAGACAGTGGCAGACTGGAGTGCTGGACCAAGGAATACCAAGGAATACCAAGGGTTGAAATCGCCAGGAGCCAGTACAAGGGTGAGGGGCAGCTCTTGCTCCAGCACCCCCAGGGGTGTTAGTCCTGCTGACGCTTTTAGTACTTCTAGCCTTTAGGACCACGAGAGAATAAATTCCTGTTTTAAGCATGAAGCCAGCTTCCCTGCATGGGTCTTTGGTCATGATTACACATTGGTGCATTTAAGGTACCACTTTGTTTTACACAGCTGTATACTATTCTCTTTCACAACACGTGTTTTCTGTGAGTGAGAGCCCGGTAGGATATGTAGTGTTTTCAATTTTGATTTTTCTCCAACACTGCTATGACAGCATTCTTCTCTGTTACCTTTAGGATAATAGCTTGGAAGTGGATTAAAAGATAGGCAGGGGCTGGGGTGTAGCTCAGTGGTAGACTGCATCCCTAACATGCATAAGGCCCTGGTTCAATTCCCAACACAGAAAAAAGTGTATTTTTTTCCAAGTTCATCTGCACAGTGTCTATAAGGGAACTCTACTTCCAAAGAGGATAATTCCCCACTGCTCTCAAATACCAAGTGCTATAAAACAAAACAAATTATTTCATGTGAATGGATATTTTGCCTTCATGTATGTCTATGTACCGGGTGCATGCAGTACTTGTGAAGGCCAGAAGAGGGCATGGGTCTCCTGGAACTGGGGTTACAGATGGTTGTGACCTGCCTCATGGGCCCTGGGAATAGAACCCAGGTCCTCCGGAAGAGCAGCCAGTGCTCTTAACCACTGAGCCATCTCTCCAGCCCCCTATAAAATTTCTGACCTTGTCAATCATGTGACTAAAATCTGCGTGTCCTTGTCGTTTTGCTTTGTATTTTAATTCTGCTAAGAATCTTTATGTTTGGTCCTACCCTAGTCAATAACATTGAATTTTCTTGTCACTTTAATGTCCTTTTCTGTGGTTTTCAGTATCTTTTACCCATTTTTCTGTGGGTTGGTCTTCCTTTTTATTGTTTTCTGTAGGAGCACTTTATGCATTAGGAAAATAAGCTGTTTTTCTTGCTTTTAACAACTACTTTTCTGAGTTTTTATTTTTATTAATTTTGCCACAAAGAAACTTTCACTTTCACATAGTCACATGTATACCATCTGCACTTCTGTCCTGCTCAGACCATTTCCTCCAGATATTGTAGGTAGCTGCTTGTTTCTTCCAAGGTTTCTGTCTTTATTTTCTTCAACATGTGACAGATCCTATTCATATTTTTCTAGATGCTTTTTCAGTATGCTCAACACCGTTATTGGGTAGTCTATTTTTCTCCATAAATTTGGCATGTCACTTTTGGTGTACCAGATCCTGGTATGTATGAAATTTCTAGACCTGAATCACAATATTTACAATCTTCAAACAAACACCATTTAAGCATAATGTTATGTTTTAACATGGTGTTTTTTAATTTTATTATTGTAATTATATATATATATATGTAGTGTGTGTGTGTGTGTGTGTGTGTGTGTATACATGAGTGCAGGTGCCTGAAAAGGAGAGAGGCATCAGATCCCCCTGAAGCTGGAGTTACAAGTAGTTGTGAACTGCTTAACATGGGTGCTGGCATTCAAACTTGGGTCCTGTGGAAGGGCACCCTGCTTATAACTGTTGAGCCGTTCTTCTAGCCCCTGTGGTATTCAGTTTTGTTTGCCACTATTTTACTTAGGATTTTTGGGTCAGTATTCATATATGAGATTATATGGCAGACCTTTTATGTATGTGTGTACAGTACTTCTTGTGCATGCTTGCTACTTTTCTTGTGAAAAAATACCAGGTGAAGAAGTAACTTAAGGGTGGAAGGGCTTTTTTGGCTCACAGTTTGAGGATCTAATCTATCATGTTGGAGAAGTCACGTGGTAGGGGCTTCCTTGTTATACACATTGCAAGTGTAGTCAGGAAACAGAGCGATGAATGTTTGTGCTCAACTTCGTTTTTCTCTTTGCATTCAGCCTGGGCCCTCAGACCATGCAGTGGTGGACCTATTCTAGCTGGGTCTTCCACATCCAGGCAATCCCTCACAGACATCGATGGCCAGAAGCTAACCTGACTCAGTTCCTCACAGGTGTCCTGGAGGCTGAGTCCCATCCTGTCAAGATGGCCACCAATATTAACCATCTCGTTGGGCTTACAATTCTAGGGTTTGTTTGCTTCACTCAGCAGCTATCAGAGCCTTCCTTCTTTTTCTGGCACACCTCAAGTCACACTGAAATTCTCTCGATTTTGAAGGGCTCTTTAGAGTCCCCAATAAAATGATGTTGCTTTATTAAAAAAAGGTTGATAGGCTGGGCGGTGGTGGCGCACGCCTTTAATCCCAGCACTCGGGAGGCAGAGCCAGGTGAATCTTTGTGAGTTCGAGTCCAGCCTGGTCTACAAAGTGAGATCCAGGACAGGCTCTAAAGCTACACAGAGAAACCCTGTCTCGAAAAAAGAAAAAAAAAAAAAGGTTAATAGTAAATTTGTCATCTATGAAAATTGGTCTTTTAAACTTTTCATCTCTACTAGAATGTTTTGGTAAGGGTTTTTTTTTTTTTGAAAATAGGCATTTGCACAGACACCTATTAGTTCAGGATGCTTCAGACATTGGCTAATCTCTGACTGTCATGCTTAATTAGTACTTATGACGTCTTCTTGTAAGGATTAATCTATTTAGAGAGTTGTTTCAAAGAATTATCTTTTGAGTTATCAGCACAGCTTGAGTTTTAATCAAATTGATTTCTGCTTTTAGCTTCCGCGTACTTCTTCACATTTGCTTTTTATTCGTTTTCTGCCTCTTGAGATGGGTGTTTACCTTGTTTCCCATCACATGTTCAGCCTAGTGTTTACAAATCCAAAGCCTGGCATTTTCTTTCGGACTTTGCTTTAATTGTATCTTAAAGATTCTGATAGGTAGCACTTGCAAAATCATTCTTTAAAAAAAAATGGTGAGCTGGGCTTTGGTGGCGCACGCCTTTAATCCCAGTACTCGGGAGGCAGAGGCAGGAGGATCTCTGTGAGTTCGAGGCCAGCCTGGGCTACCAAGTGAGCTCCAGGAAAGGCACAAAACTACACAGAGAAACCCTGTCTCAAAAAACCAAAAAAAAAAAAAAAAAAGGTGAAATTTTAATTTACATTTCCCCGTTGAAGAGTTGCTTGATATTTTAAAAATATTAGTATTGATCAATTTGAAAATAAACTGGAATCAAAATTCCTGTTCACATTAGTAATCGGTACAAAAAGGCCCTGGGACAAAATGAGAAGTTGGCAGAATACAAGCTCTGAAAACACATGTGAAGGGCAGATGACCGCCTGCAGAGCCCTCACGCTCAACGAAGTGGTGCACACATTGACTTTCAAGTCAAACATCTACAAAGGCTTGCCAGTTCAACTGGCACACTAGCGGCGTGACTGGGTCCCTAGAAGAGGGCAAAAGAAGGTTCGATGCATAACAATGGAGAGGGCAGTAACAGCAAAGACGTGAAGCATGCAAGCACTGTCCTGCATGTCCTGCATCTTTTATTCTTCTAGTTAGCATACAAATAATGGGTTGCATTATGACATTTCACACACATGTATCATGTACCCTGTTCATATTCCCTCTCCCCAACTCTCGTCTTCATTACCCAATTGCTGATCTCCTTCCTCCTCCCAAGTAGTTGTCCTCCAATGTACATGTTACATTCCACTCACACACTGTTGCACCTGAGTGATGGCTAGTTTTATGTCAACTTGACACAAGCTAGAGTCATTTGAGAGGAAGGAAGCTCACTTGAGGTTCTGATTGACCTGTAGGGAGGGCATTTTCTAAATTAGTGATTGTGCATCATTTCCTGCCTTCAGGTTCCTGCCCTGTTGGAGTTCCTGTTCTGGTTTCCCTCAATGGACTGTGGCTCAGGCTATGTAAACCAAATGAGCCCCTTCCTCCACAAGTTGCTTTTGGTCATGGTGTTTCATCACAGCAACAGTCATCGTGAGGCAGCCTGCATGCATGTCTGTGTACCATGTACTTGCCTGGTGCCTCTCAGATCCTTTGAAACTGGAGTTACAGTTGTGAGCTGCCATGTGGGTGCTGGGAATCAAACCTCACTTGAACCTTTGGAAGAGCAGTTAGTGCTCTTAACCAATGAGCTGTTTCTCTAGCTCTACCATATTTTCTTTATTCAGTCACCTATGGAGAGGTGTCTAGGCTGGTTCCATTTCTTGGTTGTTATGAACAGTGCAGCAATAAACATGGATATGCAACCTTCTCTCTGGTGTGTTGTCTTAGAGTCTTCTGGGTCTATACCTGAGGTCTACACAGTGGGTAATATGATAGTTACATTTCCCGTTTTGTGAGGAACTCTTCCACTCAATTCTGGGATGGCTGAACCAGTTTACATACCCCCAGGGTTGTAGAGGACTCCTTTCTCCACATTTTTGTAGCTTTTTTTTTTCTTTTCTTGACAATGGCTATTCCAACCTGGACGTGTGAAATCTCAACTAAGCTTTAATTTGCATTTTCTTGGTCACTAAGAATGTTGAGACTTTCTAAATATTGCCTTTTGTATTTCTTCCTTTTTTATTTTTATTTTTGAGAACTAACTATATGTTTAATTTGTTTGCCTGTTTACTGATCAGGTGATTTCTTCTTTTGGAATTTAATGCTTGGCATTCTTTACATGTCCTAGATATGAGTCCCCTGTCAGATATATGATCAACAAGGTTTTTTTTTTCTATTCTGTAGGCTGTTGCTTCTCTCTGCTGAGTGCTTCCTTTGCTACAGAGAAGCCTTTCACCTTTTAATTTCATACACTTCTTTTGTCAATTCTCAGGATTATTTCCTGTGCTACTGGAGTTAATAGAAAGTCCTTGCCTATATCTTCAATGGTTTTGTCTGGTTTTCTCCAGCAGTTTTGCAGTTCCAGCTCTTATACCTTAACTTTTGCTCGGGGTGATAGAAAGGGATCTGTCTTCTTTCTTTTGTGGAAATCCAGTTTCCCAGCATCATTTGTGGAAGATGCTACCTTTCCCTCAGTTTGTTTTTAAAAAAGAAGTTGTTAAAATTATGTGGCAATAGCTGTGTGGGTTTATTTCTATTCTCTATTCTATTCTATTCTATTGGTTCATGTGTCTTTTTTGTACGGTGCCATGCTGTTTTTGTTACTATAGCTCTGTGGTATAACTTGAGATCAGGTAATACAGGGTCAGCTTGCTCTTGCTGCTTAGGACTGCTTTGGCTATTTTGGGTCACTTTTATTTCCATGAGCTGTTCAATAATTTTAAAATGTTTAGGTGGAAAAACACTCTTACCTTTAAAAATGTATTTCCAGTTTTATTGAACTGTGGTAAGACAGGATTGTTGATTTCATTAGTTCTTGGTAAAACTTATTAAACTTTTCTAGATACAGCACATATGGCCAATTAACATGAATGCTCCCAAGTATTTTAAAAAAAACACTTTCTCTTTTAAAAGATTGAAGAGTTCAGAATGTATTTATAAGGTCTGCTTATGCATTATAATGTTTATGGCGATTGTCCTTTCTTCCCCTCCCCCCTCCTCCCTCCATGCCCTATCTTGAACAGGACCTGACCACCCCCTCTAATTAATGTGTGTCCCTGTGTTCTTCCTCTCAGCCTCGTATTTATGCTTCACGAAGGCTGCTGCTGTGGTCTTTACTACGAATTATGGCCTTTAGAATCAGAGATCTGTTAGGCACCTATGGATAGGAATATCCCTGGAGTTTGTCCTGTGAGCTCTCTATCAAGTACTTCCTCATGAGCATCTGCCTGATATTTCTGCCGTCCTTTTGATTCAGTCATTGTCTTTTAGAAATGCCTCTTCCCAGTGAAGAGCTGAATTCTGCAGGGTGAGTCAAGCTGAAAATTTGCTTCTTAAGTGTGCTGAGACGATTTAAGAATATTGCTATCAATTAAAGCTTGGTCTCGGTCCTGTCATTTGCATATATTTACTGGGCAGATTCCACTGATCACTTTCCACTCTCTCGTCTCTGCTTCCGTATCTGTTAAAATAATTTCTGGTGATCAGAATATCTTCCTGTTTGGCTTTGGTGCTGTTTTCCACTAACTGAAGGTGTTCACATGCTCTTCCTTTCTTCCCTCTCCCACCCAGGTGCTCTCCCTACTTCAAATGATACTTCTGGATCATTCATAATCTATGGTCAAATTAATAAATATATTCTACTTTCTTCTTTTTCCTTTTTTCTGTCACTAAAAAAAGTTTTTTCTACTTTTTCAGAACACAAAACAATTGCCATTTTCCTCTTATTCTTACCTCCATCTATGGTTTGCTTAACATCTTTGGTTGTATAGTAAATGCTTATGACCAGTCCCTCAAAGTTATTTAGCTGAAGACTGTCTTCCAGTAAATTCTCAGAAAGGGTGTCATTAATCTAACACTCCCCCATTTTTCATGTTTAAATTGTTCTACAAAGAAGCACATGAAGAGACGCTTAGTACCATTAGTTAGTAGAGAAGTGCAAATATGACCACAGAAGACACTACTTCACACTCAAGGTGGAGAGGTCAGAACTCTTACACACTGTGCTGGTAATGTATTATAAAACGGCTCAAAGGCTGTGGAAAATAGACTAAGGTAGGCCTAAAACCATCACATGGCCCAGCAATTCCACTTCTAGATATATACCCAAAATTGAAAAGAAGCAAATCGATTCTTCTACCCAAATGTTCATAGTAGTACTATCAGTATCCCAAAGGCAGAGACAACCCAGATATCTATCAACTGATGGACAGAAAACATTAGCATATCCACACAATGGCATATTACTAAGCCATAAAAATAATAAAGTACTGATACATGCTACAACGTGGATGAACCCTGAAAACACTTAAGAAATCAGCTATATAAGATCCATTTGTGTAAAATATCTAGAATAGGTACATTCATAGAAACAAAAAGCAGGTTGGCCCGAAACTGGAAGTGGGTACTGGGGAGTAAATGATTATTCCATTGCAGAATGATGGAGATGTTTGCAAAGTAGGAAGAGGTGGTTGTATGTCATTGTGAATGAAGCAATGCCACCAAACTGTTCACTTCCACATAGTTGATTTTTATGTCATGTGGATTTCACTGCAACGCAAGTCACTTCCCTAGACCCTCTCTACTGGAGACTGGTGGAGTGGGACCCTTGTCATGTCCCTGAGCTTCGTGACAAGTTTCATTACTGTCTGCTTGGCATCTTGCTCTAGAGAACTCTAATGCTGATCTCATTTTCACTTCGTGAAGGCTTCCTCTCCTGCCTGGAAGGCTGGAGACCTGTTGTCGTTTGCTGAAATTTTGAGTAGTTCTACTCGGACAACTGCTCAGGGTTTCAAAGCTGACTGTTTGGAAGCAATTTTCCATCTCCTGTTCAGCACAGCTACCTGAGCTCTGAGGGGAGGGGCTTGATGAAAACATCCTATTTAGGACTGAGTGCTCCAAAGTCTCTCACTCTCTGCACATTATCCAACTGTGGGTGTCTTTGTTAGCTCCCCTTTACTGCATGAGGAAGCTACTCCGATGATGGCTAAGACACCGATCTATAGTTATAGGAGAATGGTGTCAGGCATAATTTTATTGCTATGCTCCTTTAGAAGAGCAACAGTATTTGGTTTTCCCCTAGGCCGAGGGCATATCTAGTCTCAGGTCGTGGCCATCTGAACAGTGTCAGGCATGGGTTCCATCTAACTGAGAGGGCCTTAAATACAACTAGAGTGGTTGGTTATTCCCAAAATGTCTGTACCACTACTGCATCAGTGTATCATGCAGGCAGGTCACCATTCTAGATCCCAGGGTTTGTAGCAGGGTTAGTGGTTACCTTTCTCTTCTGTTAGTGTGCAGAGTACATTCTGGTGCCATGAACACTAGTCAGTAAGTTGTGATTGGTTCTTATGTGGGGCTCATGACTGGTGGAACTAGAAGATATGCTGTGACTGGCTGGATCATACTCTGAGCACGAGCATGGCATACCAGTTGCTAGGTAGCTCAGCACACTGTTTTCAGTCTTCTGATAGTCAGGTGGCTTCTTTTCTGTGCACTGGTTAAGCCCCCTCCCCCACTTCCAGTGTTGTAGCTTTTGGCTCCAATAAAACCTTCTCCTGATAGGTCTTTCGCCTACTGTCTATTTGTGGTCTTTATGACTGGGAAGGTGGGCTGAACTAGTTGCAAGAATAGTAGACAGTAATCTGGGGCTTTTAGCCTGGCATCAGCAGCAACAGTGAGGAGGTTGCTGAAGAGTCCATTAGAGGCACCAGGAGCTAAGGTCCCAGTACACAACGGTCAGAGCTGTAACATTGAGGTAACTGAGCTCTAAAGAGCCCCATCCCTGAAGCTCTTGCGGGGAGTCATCAGAATTCCAAGAGCAACTGAGGGCAGAATCTACAAAAAGCTATGGATGCTCGAAGTATTGGGATGGTGAGAGATGGTAGAGAAACAGAGAGACTGCAGAGAGCTGAAGGTGAGAGCTCAGACTCCACGGGATACCAGTGCTGGTCCATTAGAGGAGTTCCAGAATGCCAAGGGAGTAGAGCTGGCGGTCCTGAGAACCAAAGAACTGAAACTCTGCCTGTTGTTAGCACTTTAAACCTATACAGTGAGCCTTACTTGAGAACCAAGCACAAATAACCCTCTTCCTTCGGAAGCTTCTGGTTCTCATGGCTTAGGACCATAAGCCTCTGGATTTGGAGGCTCAGCCTTTGAAGCTCTGGAACTCAGGGCCATCAACAGTAAGGGGACTGCCCCTTTGCCTGTCTGTGGTTCCCATCATCTAGAACAAAAGAAGCCCTCCCCAGCTGTTTGAACCACTTCTGGTGAACTAACTGGGAAGCTGTCTCTTCAGTCTTAGTGTTGTCCCTCTGAGCAGGTGGCTTTTATCTCTACTTCCTTTCAAGATTTTCTTTTTCCTTTGGTATTTCAGTTTTTCTACAATGTATCATAAACACATTTATGTGTTTAAGAAACCTGGACATACAGGATTAAATAATTTAAAAAAAGTAAAACTTAGTTATTTGTGTTTGTGTGTGGGGGATTATGCATGTTGTGTGTGGTGTGGTGTGTGTGATGTGTGGGTGGTGTGGTATGTGGTGTGGTGTATGTGTGTGTGTGGTGGTATGTGTTTGTTGTGTGGTGTGGGGTGTGTGTGTGTTGTGGGGTGTGTGTGTGTGGTGGTGTGTGTGTGTTGTGTGGTGTGGGGTGTGTGTGTGTGTGTGCGCCAGAAGACAATTGCAGGGGTTGTTTTCTCCTTCTATCACTATTAGTAATAATTTGAGGATGTAGAGGGTAACTTCTAGAGTTTTGCTTTTGACAGTGACAGGCAGTGGTTCTAGCAATTTGAGAACCCTTACTCCATTAAGAGATGGGAGAATGAAAACAGAGCTTCAGGCTGGACAGTCTGCTTCCCAGTCACTGTTGTCTTGATGATTTAGTTTTTCAGAGTCCCGACTCAAATTGTGGAGGACTTACTTGGGTCTCAAGTCCAGTACCAACTTTCTCCCTTCAAGACCCCGAAGTCTGTGAAGGTTCTGTGTGGCTCACATCTTCATGTTCAAACTAGCAGGTGCCTCTGAGGAAGAGCAGCCCAATTCTAGACTTGTCCCCCAGGCTTTCCTCAGGCTGGACCATGTAGTATGATAGCCCAGGTAGCCAGATGGCATTTTGACATTTTCAAATTATGTCTACTTTTTTTCAACAGAAGGTGGTTCACTCACACCGGGTAGAACACCATCCTGCTGAAGAGGGTTCGCACTAAAACCACAGACTCCTCCATTTTGGCACTGAAACGTTAGAAACTGGGGGGCGGGGGGCGACTTCCAAAACATGGTTTTGAAAATTATGTGGAAAAACACAAGCTGTGTAAACAGTGTCTGCAGCCTGACACTTCTGTAAATAAAAAGCAAAACAATTCTATACGTACTCTGTGGGCAAACGTATGTGTTTACATACAAATGCTGAACTGGCTGTGGGAAGCAGGTCTGGATTACGGGTGGTATGTAGCAAGAGACTTTAACCATCTGTATTCTGATTTCTAATGCACAGATGGGCATGTGGTACTTGTGCTATTTTAAAATTTTTGTTCATTAAAAAATAAAGGAAACAAACATGCCCTGATGTGGATGACTACTTCTGGTAGGTGGGATGACAGGCAGTCACTGCTTCCTTTGTCCTCTCCAGCTTAGTGATGCTCAGCTGACAGATGCTGAGACGGTTTCACCCCCATTTTGTATTCTTCTTGAGGTTGGATGCAGGATTCCCTTTCTGTTTGGATTTTCTTGGATGGGCTGAGACAATTACTGATAGAGAGGGGTTTGGGTGATCTCTAGTTTCTTAGCTCAACATTGCCCTCTTCTGTTGCTACAGCACTGTTTAGTTTCTTTAAGAAATGTCCACTTTTTATTGATAGATTTTATTTACTGTGTTTCTTGGGGAGCCAGTTGTTTCTCCTTTAGTTCTCTCCATGTCGCCAAGGAATATCTCCCTCTTCCAAAATGGCCTCCTCCCTGAGTCTCTCCCTGCCTATTCCACGTTGCTTCCTTTTCTCCAAGAGCTAATGATCTGACTTTGCCAAGTGTTCGTCAGCTTACTGCTGCTATGGAAAAATATGAGGTAAAATTAATTTTGACTCATAGCTCCATGTTTTCAGCCTGTGATCACTTGGCCCTATAGCTCTGGGCATGTGACAAGGGAGAACATCCTGATAAAGAGTATGTGGCAGACAGATTGGACATCGAGGAAGCAGAGAGTGGGGAGGGGCCAGGGCCTCATGTCTCTGGCAGGAGCATATCTCCAAGGGTCTAACTTCTTACCAGGCTCCATCTTCTTCCAATAGCAACCAGGCTGGATGACCATACTTTCAAGACATGAGCCTCTAGGGGACATTCTAGACTCTAACCGAAAATACCAGGCCTCACCACCAGCTCCAGCACTCTGCCACTTGGGTTGGCTGGTCCCTCTCCTCTGCTGGCGTGTTCTTCCACACTTGAATTCTGTCAGACCCTGTTATGTGCAACCCATGCCTGGCCAGAAGTGGGTTTCTGAGCTGACATTTACTTATCTCCCTCACTTATGCATAAAAACCTATTTGTAGGATTTTCTTCCTCTTTACTGTTGCAGGAAGGGGGTATTTCTTGTCCCTTAGAATTCCAAACCATAACATGCTATTTTTTCAACTGAAAATGAATACATGCATTTGAACGTTTAGAAAGGATTGTGTCTCAGCTATCTTTTTTGCTATCTGCTTCTAATTTCATTGCCTTTTGCTTAGAGTAGTGTAGTCTAGAAGATCTGAGGCCTTGGGAAACAGATTTCCTTTGTGGTTGAGTGTGCTGTTGATTTTCCTTTGAATGTTCCATGTGTGTTCTATCTGTGTCTGAACTTGGTGATCATGCTAAACAAATCTAGACTTTTTCTACATCTCTGATCTGCCCTGCCTGTGGGTTAAAACCTATGTCTAAAATTACTGCAGCTGTAGCATCCTCCAGCCCACTGGCTGCTGCGAGTCCTTTGAGGCTAATTCCTTGGTACACGCCCGCTGGAGTGCACACTC
>CABHPH010093275.1:0-22346 GCA_902168325.1 Peromyscus nudipes | reverse complement strand
GTCATCTTCCCAATGTCTCAAAGCCACACCTTTCCGTTTCCTTTAACACCATATTCCAATCTTGTATTGGAAGACCAGCAACAGCAGCTTTTGATCAGTGATATGTCTGGGCATTTTGTCTCATGCCACAGCATAGCTGACCTCTGTGTCCTGCTCTGAAATACTCCCAGCACTGTCCACCTACAGGCTTGTAAGGTGACTTTAAAAACAAAAAAAAAAAAAAACCAACTTGTAAGTAATTAAATTTTTTTAAAAAAAATTCTGGCCTCTTCCAATAATGCTGAGAAATTAGCCTTTTCAGAAAGCCTGGAGTAAAGGTAGAAGTTAATGCCTAAACACATGAACAAAGTTGAAACTTGCATTCTGGCGTCCATTAAATACCTAAGCAGGTGAACAAAGCTGACACTTGCATTCTGATGTCCAAAGCCTGCCTTAGCAGAACACTCTTCAAAGTAATTTTTAAAGATAATTCCCTCAGGAGACAAAGAAGGGAGGGAGGTTAGTTGAATTGTGAAAATGTTGGAAACCCTACATAGTATATTTTGTCCTTGAATATGAAGTGGATATTACCATATAGAAAGTTCTATAGTTAAGAAATCTGTTTATGTTGAAAAGATGCTATACTGAAAAATTGTTTAAAATGTGAACTTCCTTTTTACAGCAAGCAAGATATCTACAAAATTTGAGTTCTAGAAACTTGGTAAATGCTGCTTTCGTAAGCCTTAAAACAGATGCAAATAAACACTCAGCCCAATGAAGACTTAGTTCTGTGCTGTTATCCATAGCTGTCTATTGCAGATTAAGCCCAAAGTTCTCATTCTATTATATATGAGATTTTACTCTTTGCAGTTTTCTAATTTTCTCTCCCATACCAGTACCAGGTGGGGCACTGATCACATTCTGAAGTTCCAATTCTAGCTCTGCCAATAACTACAAGTGGGTTTGGGAAAATATTTCAGTCTCTCTGCCTTCATCTCCCTATTTTAGGAACAGATAGTAACAGTGTGTTTATTTCCTGGAGCAGGTTTCTGGGCGCTAATATCAATCTACTGACTCCAGTTCTCTAGAAGGAAAGACCACCTACACTTCACTCTATGCCGGTGATACTACTGCAAGACTGCATCGTGAGAAAGCTGGGCTGGAGAGACCAGCAAATGTGGAACAGTCAGCACAAAGTATTTGTCAAGGGGATGTGCGTAGTCAGAGCACGTTTGGTGTGCCTGTGCCTGTGCCTGTGCCCCAAAGACAGAAACAGAGCTTGAGTAAAAGTGAGAGGAGGCAAATTTCATCTCACTATAAAGGAATTTCCATCAACTGTTCTGTAAAACATTTATGAAAACTTCTTTAGGAAACAGATGTCTATCTTCCATGCTTAAGATATTTCTATTTAACTGGCGTATCTGCAAGAATATACAAGGGAGTGTTCAGCATCAGAATCCTTACAGTCCTTTCCAATCCTGAGGTATTACCGATTTTGGACATCCTAGCTCTCTCAGGACACACACACACATGAATACACTCATTTCTTCCCATATGCACTCTTAAGGCGTGGGTCTAAGGAAGATTTGGGCTTATGGATTATTCTTTGCAAAATAACTTAAGCAGTCTTCAGTGCAAGACACTAAAACATACGAGCTAAAAAGGAGAACACATAGAAAGCCTATCCCAGGAGCCAAACCTGGAAAACTTGTAAGCTACTACTGAATTTCTGGATCTACAATGTCAAGACTAGGTTTACAGGTCTCTCCTAATTAATCAATAATCCTTAAAGAATTGTGATCTTTCTCACAGTACCCACTGTGAGCCAATAAAACAATCACTGTGATTCTAATATCAGAACTTGAATCATACATTAAGACTAAAAGCATAGCCTAAAAGTATAAAATCCAAGCTCTTGCCATGCTGCTGTAGCAAATATGTTTAAAAACCTACATTCTCTTATGAAACAGATTTGTGAACTGATGAAAATGCTGCTATCATTTACAGCTCCCTTCAGAATGGACACTTACTTATAAATGAATGGGAGTGTAATAATGCAACAGCGCCTCCATCAATCTCTCCAATGCATGGCAGTCTGCAATACATCTGATGAGAAATGTGTTTACTCTTTCAGGATTAAAAATAGAAAAACACAATAGAGCAAGTTCATTGGCAGGTTCAGGTGGCCACTTAGTCTATAATAGAATCAGGAAATGAAAGCGCCCCTTGGTGTGGTAAAGAACTCTGTAAGAACCTGGTTACAGCCGACACGGGCAAGTCCTGTTAGTGCCTCCATTGTTGGCACTAAGAAAGATTAACTCTGTACCTCCTCTTAATCAGCTAAATATTTATTCAAATCTTCAGCTTGTTATTTCTTCATTAACAAGGTTTCCCCTGCTGCTCAGCAGAATGTGTGAGGAACTCACAAATGTCAGAAGCACTCAAGTTGAATCAAGCAGGGGAAGTGATAAAGGGCTCATAATCAAGTGGAAGTACAACACAGGCACATTTCAAGCTGAGAAATAATAGATCAATACAGAGGGCTCTTTCCCATGGAATAATACTGTTATCTGGTCTTACTTTGTGACTTTTTACTCATCAGATCCCAAGCACAATGCATTTCTGTGTTGATCTTCAATTTGTAAATGATGACTTGTATTCTAATCCTCAGAACAGAGGACTAAGGGTGCAATTTTTAAATAAAAGCTGTCTTGTGAACAAAGGCAAGCCAAATATATTAGTCAAAGTGTTCTCTGAAAAGAATTAGTGCTTTAGGAGCTGCTGGTTACACAAGAGAAGCTGTCCGGACAGTACAGTCCAGCATGCTGGCACCAGGTCTGGAACATGGACAGACTTCCCACGTCCGACTAAGCTTTCTAAAAGCTGCCACTGGCTGTGGCTGGAGGAGACGCTAACCTGGCCGTCTGTGTGTTCTGTAAAGAACTTGTGTTCTGTAAAGTAACAGATGTTTTACATTTAATTCCATGGTTCAATAACTATCAAGGTTAATAAATGACCTCCAATCCCTGGTCCTGACATCAAATTTTATCACGTTAGCTTTTTTATGTAGTTCTATGTTATCTTTAACACCATAGGTCAATGAGAAGTCATGCCCTCATCAATTATTTTTGAACTGTTACTTTCTATCAGTACAGACATATATTACAATCTAACTGCTCCCAGTTACGCTTTAAAAACAACAACAACTGGTAAACATAGAATAAGCTTATAAAAACTATTATTTCTCCATAAAAGGTAGTGATATAATACTTGTAAATGTTTACAAAATCACAAAGAAGAAAGTGTTGCAGAGTGCAAGTACAGAAATGAACCTACAGGAAGTATATGTGACAATGCACAACTTCCCGGGTTGAGAAATTTGGACCATGCTTTTCTCATTGTAAACATACATTGACATTCTATATTAGGAAACTATCACTGAAGAAATCAACAATCTACCAAGCTGTGAGCCTTGGCAACTACAATAGTGAGTGGCTTGCCTGTATATGCTAACTCATGAAATAGTGACACAAATGTTACGGGAATGACTAGACTCTTTCTGATTGGACTTGAAGTGTATTCCACAGAATGGGAAATGCATGTCTGGCACCACTAATGGGGCCAAGAATCTATGGCTGGGTCATAGATCCTAGGAAAAACATACTGCTATTATTTTGCTAATTTGACATTGTATTAAATGGCCTCATAATTACTTTCTTTATACCAATAGACTAGTGAACATCTCAACTCTCACCAGTAAAGCTCCTTTATATGGTAGTTAGCAACTAACAAGAGGCCAACAATTGGTCAGAATTCAGACAATAAGAGATTATGGACTGCTCAGTTCTCAATAAAACATCTATATCATACCCCTCCTCCAAAGGTTCAAAGATGAATGTGGAAGAGGGAGCAGAAAGACTGTAAGAGCCAAAGGCAGTGGGTGACTACAGCAAAACAATGTTTTTCAGGCACAACAGTCCATTTCATACATGAATTCAGGTCCTGTTACTGTACATACGATACATGCATAAGATCAAGCCTTACAAAGTCTCAGCATGAATGAGGGAGGGTGTTACAAAGTCCCATCTAGCTGAAAAGCTATTGGCAACAGATGGCTGCTGGAAGCAGTGTCTTTTCTTCAGGGGTGTAGACCCCAAGAAGTTCCCCATGCTACAGCAGAGGGACACACCCATGTACATACCAGCAGCACTAAGTGGACCTGGTAAGTTTTAAAAAGATCACATAAGATTTGGAGGAAATAGTGGTAAAGAGGGTAGGGGAGGAAATGGAGGCATAGATTTGATCAAAACACATTATATGCATATATTAAATTCTCAAGCAACCAAAATGATAATAAAAAAGTATCTGACCCACAACTGAGACAGAAGCTGGTTCTCAATCCCCCTAATGCTGTAACCCTTTAGTACAGTGGTTGTCAACCTCCATAACACTGTGACCCTTTAATATAGTAGTTCTCAAACTCCCTAATACTATGAACATTTAACACAGTGGTTCTCGGCCTCCCTAAAGCTGTGACCCTTTAACACAGTGGTTCTCAACCCCCCTAATGCTACAACCCTTTAATACAGCTTTTCATGTTGTGGTGACCCCCAACCATAAAATTATTTCCTACTTCATAACTGTAATTTTGCTACTGTTATGAATCATAATATAAATATCTGATGCGCAGGATATCTGCATATCAAAGGGGTTGTGACCCACAGGTTGAGATCTGCTGCTAAAGCATTGACTCCTCACTTGGACCTACAAGGCATCTAAAAGTAGAATGAACACTCAGCATCACTGCTGTGCTTTGTGTCCATGCTTTAGGTGAAGATACAGAAGTAAATTATTGTCTTTAACTTTTCCTCTTGAGTCACCTTGCATTTCAGGAAAAGCAAAACCTCATAACATAGACACCCCCCTCCAAACACACACACACCAGATATGTACCCTAAGTGATTAACAAATGAGCAGCCTGCTTGATCGCTCTACAGTAATCACTGACACTGTGCAGGACCAGATCAGAGACAGTGATGGGTCACTGCTGGGTGAGACCATGACTTGGTCAAGACTGCTTCCCTCTTGCCTTCTATTTAAAACTAAAACTCATGCAAGCACCAAAAAACAGATTTTGGGAGCACCAATTGGATATATTTATCTGTTCTTTCTTCTCAATATAGCTGCACTGAATAAATCTCTCTGTGCTTTTCACCATTATTTATGTCTTTAATTGGTATACTAGGCACAGGTGGCCTAGCCTAGTTGGGGCTTCCAGAGCCCACGCATTACTTTAAAAACTCCAGTGACACTTCGAGAAAGTCCAAGGGCCTGGTCACCCTCATGCTTTTTGCCATCAACTGGTGATAGTGGTTACCAAGTGAGAACTATAACCACCTGCCAGGAAATCCTAGGCAGGAGTAGAGGATGAAGCATCAGGATGTCTGGAAAATCTACAGCTCAACAACTCATCAATGTTTCAGTGAATAGATACTCTCAAGTCACATTACGAGTGCTGCATAGAAGCTGGCTTCATTGTCAAATGAATTCTCGTTCAAGGTAGCTGAGCATTTATTTCTTACTTTGTATGAAATTCTATGGACAGTCTAATAGTAGAGCATGGAGCTGGGAATCCTTTGTAATATTTAACTGCAACATGAATTTTATTTTATGCCTCCTTCTAAATAAGTCTTTTTTTAAATATATGTTTGAGTATGGCACATAAAAGGAAACTATTAACAGAAACATGGGGTGCCTGTGATGGGGACTGATCATTCCTAACAGCCTCTAACTTTTGAATTCCTGGAAAGGAAAACCATGAATCTTTCAGCCAGCCTAGCATGCAGATAAATTGTATGCCACACTGGCCTTCTACCCTGTTCCTCTCTCTTCTCTCCCCTGCCTTCTGGGTTCTTCTATTGCAAGTGTTCTTGGGAGGCTCTCTTGTGTCCTCATCACAGGAGATCTATCAGCATGTGTTTAGAGGGGAGGCTTGCTCTTAATTACAGGCACTATATGTATTTGCACACTCCTTTGCATTGCACTATTTTGACACTCTGGGAAAAGCTTTGAGCTTTCAAAGCTGCATTTTAGGGAGGTCCTCAGAAAAACCATGAAATGGATTTGAATCTTCCCCTGCGTTCAGATTTCGGTCTGTGACCTTCCACCTACATTCCATGAATAGAACATTGTCCTAGCAGGGCAGAGGCTCAATAACTGGGCATTTTCTGGGTCCCTGAGTTCGTACAATAAGATATCAACTCCAATCTGTGAGCACAATGCTCCAGTGACTGCCAGGAATGGCTGCAATATTGATGTCTTTCAACGTAGATCACATCATTCACCAGGCAGAGCTCAATAAAATGATACTGTAGTTAACAAGTTTTATAACACAAAGTTACTTTAAAACATAGAACTAATCAGGGGGAAGCCTGTTTATACATGTCAGCCCCATGTTTAATTGTCAATAAATAAACAAAGATTTGCTTCAGCTATTGTCATGTATATCAAGTGAGCCATTAATCTAAACTAATGAAGCTTAAGATATATGACAGACACATTTTATGGAGCTCCTTCTTAATGATATGTTTGCTTTTCATTTCAATGCCAAGAGAGCCCATTATCAAGAATGCAGCACATTATGGTCCAAACGCATTGAAATCTCCAGCACTGTCTTTGTTCTGAGTTCACAATGAGCAGTGCTTGTCCTTACATATTCATGTACTGTTGGTGATGAAAAGCATTAGTCAGACATGAATACAAGGTGGGAAGAAGGGAGAGGGACAATACCATGCACTCAGACATCCTGGTCTGTTGTGAGGTTCTCCCCTTCCAATTTCCAAGTTCACCTGGAAAGGAAAAAGAGACTAAATCAAGTCCACTTCACATACACATCCAGTTTGAAAACCATGAGTAAGTATCCTAAACACAATGCATCCTGATCGCTGGAGATCCTGAATCCCCAAGGACTGCAAGATCAGAATTCCAAGCTGCAACCAAATAGCTCCTGAAATTAAAAAGCAATCATTTTATAATTATTTTGGTGTTCATGCTACCCCTAATGCTTTGATGGTTTCCAAATATAAGGCAATTATTTCTTATTCTGCCTTTAGTTTGGAGGTCAATAATGCAAACAAATTAGCATCTATTAATCTATGATTATTTTTATACCTGGAGACATGAAAAATTAAGAACATTGGATCACTCTTTGGGAAAATGCTGCCAAGACATTATGCTGCAAGCACCAAAGACCAACTGAAAAATTCTGTTGTGTTGTAGTTTTATATACTTAAATCTGGAGAGATGCTTTTAATGGGGCCAGATTATGAGGACAGAACATGGACATGGGTAAGAAATGGTGAAATATTTTTATTAAATATGACCTGGGTTCATCATTCTATTGATCAACAGATTTCCAGACCTCTCAGAGAACCTGCTTCACAGTGGGAAGTTCTGACTAACGACCTAGCCTGTGAAAGAAATCCTGGTGTGGGCACAGAGGGACTTTAACAGGTTTCCTAGATAGGCCTTATGCTCCATTCCCTGCTTCCTCTGATAAGCATGAAGTAATCCCTCCATGTTCAGTGCTTTTACAGCTCTGTCTTCAGAGTATTCAGGAAAGGCCTTGTGAAGCTGTAAGTCTATTCCTTCTTAACTTCTCTACTTGACCTGGCTGAAGCCAAATCCACGTCATTTATTTAAGACATGTTTAGCACTTCCTCCTCATCAATGCTAGACACTGTAGGAGGATGCCTATCTAAGTGGCAAGAAAAGAGGTGTCACTCTGCTCCTGGACTTCCAGGCTCCAGATTAAGAGGAAAAAGCATTTTGGTGTGGCACCACCCCATCTTGTTAAATTCTATGATCACAAGTAAATATCAGAAGTACTTTTATGTACATTGTTGCTGAAGACCCTGGTACTCTTCTCATTGATTCCTTCTCATCATTCAACCTCTTTTAAACATTCCACAACCCTGCTGTTTCCAGTCCTCAAAAGCCACTTCTAATTGAATTCCTGCAAAAGACAATAACCCAAGAAGTGTAACCTTTCTCAGTCTACCTTTAGTAGAATTCGCCCCCAAAAGAATGCACCTTCTACAAAACAGTCAAAATATGGATAAAAGGGTCCTGACACTTCTCAAGGAACAGTAGTATCACCAAGGCTCCCAGGGTTCCTTTTGATTATGAAGGTTGCACTGCCTTTTATATCCAACTGAACATGCTTCTTTGGAAATCTCTGCTATCCATGTTCACACTGGGCATTCTTTATTGAGATCCCTCAATGTATAGCTGATCTTAGTCACCAAATCCTCTACAAGTAGACTGACAAGGCTTTCTCCATCACAGTCTCACTCTGAGTCTCAGTAGTATTTATCCCTCCTGGTTAAGAAGAAATTTAAACCCTGACTATTATTATTTTATACTAGTATGTCACTATTCTATGCCAGTCACACTAAATACTGCATTTGTGTTAACTTATTGAGCAAAACAGCATTACCTTAGATGTTCTCCTATTATCCTCACTTTAAGGAGAAGGAAGTTGGGTCTATGAGTTCTTTCAACCTCTTTGTGTAATGCTGGCTAGCAGATTGTCTAGGTTGGGTCATAATCATTTGACTTGTTCCTCTTTGTTTATCAGGCTAAACACGATACTATGACTTTCTATCCTTCTCATTCAAAAGTACATAATAATATTTCCCCCAAAGAGTGGAAGAATCAGAAATGTTATTATCATTACACACAATAGTACAGGACTGTCATCTCAACTACTGAGGAAGCTAAGGCAGGAAGATCACAAACTGAAGACCAACCAGTTCAAGGCAATCCTGAGAAACATAACCAGACTCTGTCTCAGAACTTCAAGGAGGGCTAGACATATAGCCCAGTGGTAGAGCTCTTCCCTAGCATAGATGAAGCTCAGGTTCAATCAACAGCACAACAAAAATAAAATAAGATTTGAAAGATGTCATTGTCATAGGCACATCCTTGAGACTTTTAAGAAGGAGACAGGGGCAGTCCTCTATGCCTGCATGTGTTCTGCTCATTTCGGTATCATGGAAAAATCAGATACAGATATCCACAAGCTCCCCAGGTAATGTCAGTGTGTTCAGACATCAGGAAGTAACCACAAAGTTCAAGGAAGTAATAAAGTTACACTTGCAATAAAATTTAAAATTGACAGCAAATAAATCTTTAGCAAGTACACAAACTTGTAGATATTTTATAATGAATGATGAATGGGATAATATTTTTTTTACTTTGTGGAAGTAAATGAAAATGAAAACACAACCCAACAAAACCTTTCAGTTTTGAAAGCAGTCCTATGAGGAAAATGTATAGTTCTAAGTACCTATATTTAAAAGAATCAGAAAGACCACAAATAAATGACTTAAAGATACAACTCTAGAATTTGGAAAAGCAAGAACAAACCAAACCCAAATCTAGTAGACAGCAAGAAATAATAAAAATCAAGAGAAATTAAGAAAATAATACACTGAATCTAAGAGACAGTTCTTTGAGAAGATTAGACAAGATAGGCAGACCCTTAGACTAACACACCAAAGAGTAAAACAAAAACAAAGCAGGATCCAAATTAACAGAATCAGAAGTGAAACATTACAACAGATACCAAATAAATTCAGAACATTGTAAGGGAATACTTTAAAACCTGTTCCCTATTAAATTGGAAACTCTGAAAGAAATAGATGAATGTCTACATTCATCCAAACCACTGAAGCTAAACCAAGAAGAGATCAAAGAGATCAACATCATAAATAGACTTATAACAGATGAGGAGATTGAAACAGTAATTTTAAAAAGCCTTCTGACAAAAAAAAAAGTCCAGGTGGAATCACAGCAGAATTCTACCCGATTTTTAAATATCTACATTCAATCCTTCTTATAATATTAAAAAATATAAACCTTAGAAACACAAAGAGCAATCCCAAATTCCTTCTACAAAGGCAAGATTACTCTAATACCCCAAACAAGTAAAGACACAACAACAACAATAAACTAATAAACTACAGGTCCATATCCCTGACAAACAAAGATTCAAAAATCCCAAACAAAATAATAGCAAACTGAATACAAACTTAAATAAAAAACTGTCCATCATGACCAAGTTGGCTTTATCCCAGACTGTTCAGCATATGAAAGTCAATAAATGTAATAAATCACACAAATAGACTTAACGACAAAAATCACATGATCATCTTAATTAATACAGAAAAAAACTTTGATAAAATTTAATGCACCTTTATGATAAAAATTCTAGAAAGAGTAGGAGTAAGGGGAACATACCTCAACATAATCAAGGCTGTATATGACAAATTCACAGTCAAATCATTCTAAATGGAGAAAAACTTAAAACAATCCCACTGAAATCAGGAACAAGACCAGGTTGTCCATTACCCTAACCCCTTTTCAACACTGTGCTCAAAGCACTAGCTGTAGCAATAAGGCAAAAGAAAGAAATTCAAAGGATACAAATAGGAAAAGAAGAGGTCAGATTTCCATTACTTACAACTGACATGATATTATACATTAGAGATAAAAAAATCTAGAAAGCTTCTAGAAGTTATGAACAAGTTCAGCAAAGTGACAGGCTGCAAATTCAACTTGTACAAGCCAAAAGCTTTTCTATACACCAATAACAAACAAACAGAAAAAGAGACCATGGACACACTCCCATTCACAATAACCTCAGAAGAAATAAAATATCTAGAAATAAACATAACCAAAGAGGTAAAAAACTTCTACAGTAAAAAATTTAAATCTCTGAGGAAAGGGATTAATAAAGACAATAATAAATGGAAAGACATCCCAGGGTTCAAGACAATTTTAGGGGCTAGAGAGATGGCTCAATGATTAATGGCACTGGTTGTTCTTCAAGGAGACTTGGGTTCAATTTCCAGCGTCCATAGGGCAACTCACAACTGTCTGTAACTCCAACCTTATGGGATCAGACTCCCTCTTCTAACCTCTGCAGGCACTGCATCCATATAGTGTTCAGACATACATCCAGGTAAAACACTCATACACATAAAGTAAAATATTAATTTTTTTCAAAAATTGGTCAGGAAGTGGATGGAGAAGTCCCTCGGTTGGCAGAGTACTTGCCTATCTGTAACCCTCAGCACCACATAAACAAGGAATTGTGGTGTATGCCTATAACCTAAGCATTTAGGGGAAGGAGGCAGAAAGATCAAAACTTTGAGATAAACTTTGGCTACATAAGAAATTTGAGGCCCATCTTGGCTAGAGGCCCTGTCTCAAACAAACAAACAAAACAAAGCAAAACAAAGCAAAAATTTTAAATGCAATTGCCAGGAAAATTCCCTCAACAAAAGGAGTCTATGACGACCAGTCATCAAAACTGAAATGACTAATAATTCAAACAGTATGGTGTGTGTAGGCAAACTAAAGAGAAAGAAAGGTTACAAGTTCAAACTGCAACATCCTTTAATATTAAACAAGAAAATGTTCAGTGTGAATAGGAGTCACCAATGCGGCCAAGAAAATGATTTACAAGGACTACTATTGGATGATCTTTTAATCATTCAATCATTTTTCACGTGCTACCAATAGATAATGTTATAGTGATAAATAGAGATAAAGATAACTTGAAATATATATATATATATATATATATATATTGAAATAGTGTGCTCTGGAGAAACTATAGAAAAGACTGCTACTTTCCAACCTAAATGTAGTCTTTGTTGAGGCAAAGTTCAGGAGGGCTAAAATCATTATGTAAATGTGACTTCTCTGCATTGGTTCACAACTTAATCCTTCATTACAAAGGAGAAATATGCACACATTGAAGAATTCAGGTAAATGCAATCTTTATCAAGGAATCCAATCTTTAGTGTCCTCAACAATCAGATAGCCATATCCGTTTAACTTGGGACATGCCTAATTTTCAAGTATTGTCTTTGGTTACCTAGTGACAGTACTTTCTTTCATCCTCAGAGAAGTCAAAGGAAGAATGATAAACTATATGGTAACTCCATTAATAACATGCTTCCTCCCAATACTATATAATCAGAGTTCATAAATTCATCTTTATAGTATTTTTGTCAAAAAACTAAACCTATTTAATCAGGAAAAAGAAAAATGAGACAAGACAAATTATGATACATGATGAAAAACAATTACTTTGGTGCTTCTTTTAAAATGTCAGTGTTATCTAAAAGTCATTTGAGAAAATACATGGAAACTTACTACTGTAGAAGCTTCCTAAGATATATGTATGTGAAAGGAATGTAAGCGGAGTCACCAAATAGTAGGGGAAATGCCGCATCTAGACACCTTATGCCACCAAGTAATATCTCCAGTGCCAACAATGAATTACATTTTGTGGAGTCATTAGCAAAAGGGGTCCCATGGAAACCAATAAATATCACAAGCTATTTCCAAAGCTATTGGTTGCTCTCTACAACCTAGTGGTAAGACCCGATTGCTGAAGACAGCACTTACTTATCTCATCAAACACAAAGAAGTTGAGCTGGTACCTAACTAGAAGCTTCATCTTTACTGACTAATGTTGATGCTACTGGAAGGTACTCTGAATGCTACAAGAGGAGAAAGGTAATCATCCACACAGCCAAAAACCTGCAACCTGCAACAGTGACTGGCTTGCAAGATATGTTAGTGCAATAGTGGCTTAAATGTTATGGAAGTAACCAACTATATTCTGATTGGATTTATGCCCACTCCATGAGATGGAACCCATACCAAACATGGCTAGAGCAGCCAAGAACTTGATTCATGATAGGCCACATGCCTAAGGGAAAACCAGATACTACAATTCTGCTAAAGACACATAGCAATAAAATGACTCCTAATGGCATCCTGCTCTACCCGTAGATCAGTGCCCCACTCGGCCATCATCAAAGAAGCTTCTTCTTGCAGTAGATAGAACTAATACAAAGACCTACAACTGGACAGTTCTAAATGGGAGGTCTTCATCAAAGCCCTCCCCTCAAGGCTAAGGCATCTATTCTGAAGAGGAAGCAGAAGGATTATAAGAGCCAAAGGTAATAGAAGACTCCAAGGAAACAGTGTCTTCCAGACAAAACAAGACTGATACACATATGAACTCATAGAGACTGTGGTAACATGCATCTATCTGCACAGATTCAAGCCAGATGGGGTCCCAGCACTAAGAAGGGGAAGTGGACATGGGGTTCCACCCCTAACCAAGAAGCTATCTGCAATGGATATCTGCTGGCAAAGGTTTTCTCCAATGAAGTGACCCTGGGTATGTCAACCACATTACAAGGCAGGCCCCGTGCAGGGGAGTAGTTGACCAACACAAAAGGAGCTCAAAGGTATTTTTGTGGATGTTTTGCTTCATTTTGCTTTGTTTTGGCATGTTTTGTTTTATTGGTCTTTTGCTAGTTTATTTTGAATTTCATTTTTGTGTTGGGGGGTCGAGTTTCTTATTATTTGGGGTTTTTGTTTGTTTGTTTTTTGTTCATTTGTTTGTGTTTGAAAGAGAGAGTGAAAATGAACATAAAGCTGAGTGAGTAGGAAGAATTGGGGGGAGGGGAAACGTGATAAAAATATATTGTATAATTTTTTTTAAATAAAGACACACTCTCCTAGGTGAACTGTGCTTCACCACTGGCATTATTTGGAATAGCCAGTCCAGGGTGCTGGATTCTCTGGGGCAAAGCAAGCCATTTTTCTTTGAAAATCTGCTATTTCTGTAGTTCTTCCCAGTACTCACTTTGTTTTTACATTTTTGTAAATATGGCTGAATTTGTTAGCCTCAAAGATTAAAATGTGATAGTAATAAAACATCTTAATATAAAAATAAAATAAAATGTTAGTGTTATGAAAGAAAAAATCCTTCAGGGCACTACCCATATTATTGATGCAATGGAGAACACCCTTGTTTGAAGAAAAATGCTGCTATATTTAGGAAGCACATAGCTGGGTCTTGCTATATTTTTATATTCAGTTTGATTATTTCTGTCTTTAAACTGAAATATTTAGACTACTTTATGTAGCAGGAATCTTAACAGTTCTTATTAATAAAATCAAACCTGAGCCGGGTATTGGGGTGAACACTGGAAGGTCAAAGAGCCAGAACAAGCCACAGCTTCCTCACCTGGCCAATTCCTCAGGCGGTCTTGTTTCCTCAGACTGGAAGCCTCTGTGTCCTCATATCTGAATGACTCTCAGCTGAACTGTGCTTCTCGAAAGCCTGAAAGCTTAACCAGGCCAAATGCTTCTCCAGGCCAAATGCTTCTTGTTTCTGGTCCTCACGCCTTATATACCTTTCTGCTTTCTACCACTACTCTCTGAGATTAAAGGCGTGGGTCACCATGCCTGGCCGTTTCGGACCTTGAACTCACAGAGATCCAGAGGGATTTCTGTCTCTGGAATGCTAGGATTAAAGGCGTATGCTACCACTGCCTAACCTCTGTTTAATAATGTGGCTGTTCTGTCTCTGACCCCAGATAAGTTTATTAAGGTACACAATATTTTGGGGAACACAATACCACCACAACTTTATTTCACATAATTATCAACATGCTTGGATGCAACTTTATGAGTTTCCTACATGATCTATTTTCAGTTCTTTTCTCCAACAAGTTTTTGTATTAACTTAGTACTTCTTTTCATCACATTTCATCCTTGATCTTTCTTAATCAATGTATGTGCTTACTAATGTGGCTGGTTGCTGTATAGTTTGTAACGTGAATATCTGTAATAACTTATCACAAGGTACTTTCAAGTGAGTACCACTTCATACATAGCACATGTTTCTGCCTCTATCCCAACCCCTTGTCCCATTGCCATTAATCTTACAATGTACACTATTGCTTTTTGTTGAAAATGAAAGGACATTTAAAGGAAATGAAAAATATCAGAGGAAATGGTATTTTATATTTTTCTCTCATATTTACCATTTCTGGCATTATTTCTTTATAAAAGTGTTTCCACTTGGTATCATTTCCCTCTAGCCTGGAGAACATTCCTCCACATTGCTTATAGTGCAAGATTATTGGCAATGAATTCTCTCAGCTGTAGTTTTATTGAAATAAAAATGGGTTTTTTAAGAAGCATTTTTAAGGGAATACAGAATTCAAATTTGACAGTCCCCCCACCCTGACATTTTGAAACTGTATACTATTGTCATCTGGGTTGCAAATTTTTTATAGGAACTCTGAATTATTTTCATCTTTGCTCCTACGCACAGTGATCCCTGATAGGGGGCAATTTTCTCCCCAAGGGAAATTGACAGCATCTGCAGACATTTTGATTGCCTCTGAAGGGTGTTGTTACTGCCATCTAGTGGGCAAGGCGAAGGATGCTAAGTATCCTTCAAGGTACAAGACTGCACCCTTACCAAGGAATTCTCTGCCAATTTCCCACAGTGCTGCAGCTGGGGGCCCTTGTTGTGGGAAAGTGTGTCCGTTTTAAGGAGAATGATTTTCATATTTTTGTCTTTCCCGCTGATTTTAAAACCATCTTATTGTGATCAATTTTGCTACTTTTTGTATATCCTGCATTCCTGAACATGGCAGATTTGAGCTTTGTGCTTTCCATCAAGTTTGGAAATATTTTAGCCATTAACTCTGCAAGTATTCCTTCTGCCCGCCACCATCTCTTCTTCTCTCTCTTTCTGGAACCCTACTACATATATGCTGACCACCTGATCTTAGCTCATATTTGCCTGAGAAAGTCATTCAGTCATTCAGTTCACCATCTCCTCCTTTCTGGATTGTTTCTATGGTGTCAAGCTCACTTGAACAGCTTGCTTTTTTGTTTTTCAAATAATATACAGTAAATTGAATGTTTAGTCTCTGAAAGTTTCATTTGGTTCTATTTCCTATCCCCTCTGTCTTTTTTCGTGTTCATCTTTTGACATATATACACTTAAACATTGTTATAAACATTATTTCAAGATTCCTCTTTATGGCGAAGGATTGACAAAGGTTCATCACTGGGCACAGTTGCAGTATGACAGGAAATCAGCCTGCTGTCCTACTAGGATAATTATAGATAACATATTGCACATTCAAAAAAACAGAAGAAAAGATTTTGAAATCTTTCACTATAAAGAAATGATAAATGCTTGAAAAGGAATTTTAACATAATTTAAACATTGGATAATGTATACATGTAATAATACATCAATATGTGCAAATTTTGGTTTATGGATCTGTTGAAAATAAATACAAAAATAAAAACAATAGGAAAAACTAAACAGAAATTAATACATACATGTATTTTAAAGATTCCTATTTGTGAGTACTGTCATTTCACTCTGCCTGTGTGTGTGTGTGTGTGTGTGTGTGTGTGTGTGTGTGTGTGTGTGTGTTTAATCACCCTATTTTTGTCCATAGTGTTGGGGACTGAACCCAGGACCTTTCACATGTTAGACAAGCACTCCACCACACCCCAGCCCTTTCTTCCTCCTTTTATTAGCATATATTAATTATGCATCATGGGTTTCATCCTACTTCCTTCCAATCATGGCATGCACTCAATTGTATTCACCCCTCCTTCCCATCTCAGGTTCCCTCTCCCTGCTCCTGTTCATTCCTTTCCTTATTCTGGACAGTCTCTCTTCAACTTCCATGTTTATAAAAATGAAAATTGGATGCTTCAAATGAGAGAAAATGTGATATTTGTCTTTCTGGGTCTGGCTTATTTGGCTTAACATAATGATCTCCAGTTTGAACCTGTTTTTGCAAATGGCCTAATTTCATTCTGTTTTATTACTGAATAAATGTCATCATGTATATTGACCATATTTTCTTTTTTATCCACCTCTTGGTAGATATCTATTTAGTCTGAATATAAAAGCATTATTAATAGTGTTGAATAAAAATGAATATGAAGATATTTCTATTGTCTGATTCTTTTTTATGCATGTATGCCTGTGTGTGCTGTATGGACATGTCTGTGCGGGTGTATGTGGTTATACACATGGGTTGGATGTGTATGGGTGTGCACGCATGTGGAGGCCAGAGGTCAACACCAGCTGTCCTCCTCTGTTTATCTCCACCTCCACCAAATAAGCCAGACCCAGAGTCTCTCACTTATCTAAAGCTGGCTGTCAGTGAGCTTCAGGGACCTCTTTCTGCCACTGCCCACACTGAGGCCACAGACTTGTCCCACGAGGTCTGGCTTTCACGTGAGTGCTGAGCTCAGGTCCCTGTGCTTGCACAGCAGGCGCCAGCTGAGCCACCTCTCGAGCTCTGCCATCCACGTCTGTTTCTACTGAGCAGTTTAGTTTCTTAGTATCTAATCATTTCATTGATGGTTAATCAGGCTCTGGATTTCTAGGTATAGCCTTTAAAGAACCTGGGGCTTTGTCTTACAAGGTGTCAACTGAATCCCTTCAAGATTTGTTTGCAAGCTGAGTGGGTGGTCTAAAGGAATCTTTACCCCAGTATGTTGAGAAGCACTGTGGAGTCATGACTAGGCTGAGATCTCTACTGAACAGCCAGGTGAATCAACTCTATTCCGACTAATTGGAAAGTGAAATCCCTCAGTTTGTGAATGTTCTCCTAACTTTTCACCATATAGCTCTCTGGTTATTTTTCCTTGGAAATGTGAGACATGACACTTAGCAAAGCAGTAAGAAAACTCACATGAATACTCCTGAGCTCCTTTGTCTCAGTGGATTCTTCTTTTCTGCAACTCTGCTTTAGTTCCAGATGCATGTGTTCCCTGAGCTACATTCCAGTGTGGTAATGGATTCTCTTTATCTGTTTCACTCATTTCTACACACGTATACCCTGTATGAACTACTGTGCAACATCTGAAAGCAAGTATTTCTAGATTTGGTCCACCTTTGGAGTTGTTCATGGTAATATGGTGGTTCCAGTTCTTAGTCCATCATGGCTAAATGTGGACATGAAAGCTAGGAATCAAATGCCATGAGGGCTGTAATTTACTTCCAAATGCTTTGGATACATACACATAGAGATTCTTTTAAATCTGACAAAATGTTAATACATAATAAATCCAAATAACAGGATGCTCTCGGTGTCACTTTTCAACTCTTCTAAAGGCATGAGAGTCTTCCAAATAAAAAGTTCAAAAAGAAATCACACAAAAACTATGATCACCTTCTGAAATTTTCACAACAGTATTTCAGAAGATTCCCTTGCTAAACAACAGTACCTCACCTGACATGCCTTGTATCTAGGATAATTGTGTGTCCATAAACAAAGCTTCGAGCCCATAGGAACTGAAACTCTGAGGTCGTGTCCCCATCTGTGACTTCTCATCATCATTCATCCTTATACAAGGCAAAGATTAAAGTTCCTAGAAAACAAAAGAAAAATAACAAAGAAAAAATTTTAGCAGATTTGCCTTGAATTTCATAAAATTAAAGCATTTATAAGTAAAACATTGAAGTTTTTCTTTTTTAAACAGAAATGGAGTCCCTGGTAAAGTTAATGAATTCCTTGTGTCTGCATGCTGGAAGGCCCAGATGTCAGAGGTGGCAAACTACCTCCATTTTGTACAAGTCTGAGGAGGAAGTACATCCTGCAGTGTGAAAATAGGCTGAACTTAGGATACATTGGATAAGTTACTTCATGTTCTTCATAATTACAAGAGAAAAAAAAAGTAGACAGACATCTATGGAAAAATAAACCACAGTCAACTAGGGCATAGAATGATTTCTAAAAAATCTTACCACAGGAACAAGAAAGGAATTCTGTTCTAAGCATATGACATTTTCAATAAAATAAAAGCAAACATCATCTTCTAAAGAACAGAAAGCCATGGGAACCATTGGATGATATGATTGGAAAGCAGAATGGAGCTAAAACACAAACACTGGAAAAGTATATAGCCTGGGATGGGATAAAAATCAACTTAAAGGGACATTCAACTATCGGATGTTTACTACATTGAGAAGCTGTTCGAACTGAGAAAATCAAACAAGTCATATATTAGTAGAAGACAGGTTTTTAAAGTTTTTGACAAGAGAGAAATACTAAATATAACTGAATATTGGAGATACTATTTAAAGCAGATAATAGAAAAATAATCAGGAATATTGGAGAAAAGAAGTATGAACAACTCAGCATGTAAAGTGTTTATTGTGCTGCAGAAAAAAACAGTGGTAAGAAATACTTACCTTGATGTGATGCTGGAAATATTAATTTCCAGAATCCTACAAGCGTTTTCCAGAAGGGAAACAGTTCTAAAATACTATTTTCTCACATATCAAATATACAGAGACCTTACTATGTCCTGGTGAAAGGTAAAAGCTTTCATGATACAGATATGGATTAAAGTAGGGCTTGCCAGGTTTAAGATGAATGCTGTAGGCAAGTCATGTGCCTCTGTGTTTTGATTTCCTCATCTGAAAGATAAAAGGAATAGTGCCACATCACAGAATTGCTGGGAGAGTGAGCTGAGGTGCACAGATCCAGGGGCAATGTCTGTCTGTAGTAAGGTTTTGGTGGAGCAAGCCTCTCAGATACTGTTGGCTAAGATATTTTATAAACTAAGCACAAGAAAAAGACCTTTAAACAGCCTTCATGAATATGATAGTGGTCCTTAAAGAGGAAATGAAAAAATCTCTTAAAGAAGTCCAGAAAAAATACAAACAGTGAAAGAAAATAAAGAAAACTGTTAAAGAACTGATAATAGAAGTAGAATCAATAAAGACAACCCAAACTGGGGAAAATCTAAATGAAACATTCTAAATAAATTCTAAATGAAAGATTTAGGGATTCAAACAGAAACTACAGAGGCATGCTTCACCAACAAAATGCAAGAGATGGAAGAGAGAATCTCAGGCATTGAAAACACAATAAAGGAAATGATTGCATCAGTCAAATAAGTTAAATCTAAAAAAAAAAAACTCCTGATAAAAAATGTCTAGGAAATCTGGGACACTATGAAAACAGCAGTAAAATTAATAAGAATCAAGGAAGGAAAAGAAACCCAGATCAAAAGCTCAGAAAATGTTTTCAACAAAATCATAGAAGAAAAATTTCCTAACCTAAAGAAGGAAATGCCTATAAAAGTATGAGAAGCTTACAAAACACTAAATATATTGAACCAGAAAAGAAAGTCTCCTCAGCACATAATAAGCAAAACACTAAATGTACAGAACAAATAAAAATTATTAAAAGCTGCAAAGGGAAAAACATAAATTAACATATAAAGGCAGACATTAAAATTACACCCAACTTCTGAATGGAAACTCTAAAAGCCAGAAAGGCCTAGACAGATATCTTGTAGACTCTAAGAGACCACAAATGCAAGCCCTGACTTCTACACCAAGTACACTTTCAATAACCATAAATGGAGAAAATAAGATAGTCCATGATAAAGATAAATTTAAGTGTCGTTTATCTAAACATTCAGTCCTACAAAAGGTGATAGGAGAAAAACTCCAACCTAAGGAAGTTAACTACCATAAAAACACATGGAATAAATAATCCCAGACCAGCAAATCAAAAGAAGAGAAATACACATACACACACACAAAAAAAACACCACCACCAGCAGCAACAATGACAAAATAAAAATAATCAATAATCATTAGTCATTGATACCTCTCAATATCAATGGATCAATAAGAACATGCATATTTGGAGAATAGATGCAAAACCAAGTGCTGTGGAACAATCTTTTTGTACACTATGAATGTGTATTACTCTCATTTGGTAATAAAATGCTGATTGGCTGATAGCTCAGGAGGAAGAGATTGAGCATGACAGTCAGACTAGGAGAATTCTTGGAAGAGGAAGGGCAGAGTCAGAAAGTCACTGGCAAATGCAGAGAAGCAAGATGAGAGTGCTGTACTGAGAAAAGGTACCAAGCCACATGGTTAAACATAGATAAGAATTATAGGTTAATTTAAATGTAAGAATTATCCAGTAACAAGCCTGAGCTATGGGCCAAGCATTTATAATTCATATTCAGCCTATGAATTGTTTACTTGGGACCAGGTGGTTGGGACAGGAAATGTCTGTCTACCTATGGCACCCAACATGGGGTCAGAGTTTCCACGTAAGACCCAACAAAGCTTAAAAAAGGATTGTAAACACACAAAAATGGAATCAAGCTCAGTTTCTTGGCAACAACTTTTACTCGGGTGGGCTCTGTTTGTTGGCAGTGAGCAGAAGCACAGCTCCTTTAGGAGACAGCTTCCTGGCTCAGTGCTAGCAGCAAAGATGGGCAGCCTTTTAAGAGGCCCTACTAAAAACACTTGAATGGTGTTGATGAGCAGCCAGTGGCACTCTACTAGGTGGCAGTGTGGAATCAGAGACTTCCCAGAGTTGGGGCAGTAAACATAGCTCCCAGAGCTGGTGGTAAACGTGCCTCTGCCATGACACTAGGCTCTCAGGGAACCAAGGTGGTAGAGCTAGCACCAGCATGCCATGATCTAAGCTACACAGCAGTTTTCTTGATCATACAGACAGAAAAGGTTACAAATGCACAGTAAGGACAGATTCAGGCAAAAAGAGCCCCTAAAGGGGTCACAGTATGTTTTAAAAATATATGTAGGCTGCAGAGAGAAAAGAAAAAAGGGTAAAGAACGTCCTTAAGAAAGAAAGTAATAAAAATATCATAAGCCTCACAAAGATGGAAAATACACAGAGTTTAGATTATGTGTATTAATGAGTTGTCCTTAAAATTTTGGGCTGCTAAAAGATATTGGATTATGAAAACTGCTATATAATACTAACCTATATATTTTAAAATTATCTTGACATCAAAATTTAAGTCAAAAGATATGTTACTTTGGGGGAGAGATTATGCTTTTGTTTCCACAGGAAATGAGAGGCTCTGAATTCATTCTAGGTTAAGAAAACTCAGGTTTGATAGAGGAACCCTGAAAATCCTGGCTACAAATATAAAGAAATAAACCTAAAAGAACTACAAGACACATGATGTATATTTCACCTGCTCAAACACATAACAAAAAAAAATCTTTGGCAGACTTGTGTACAATGCACAGTCTATACTTGTATTAATATAGATATGTATGTTACCTTTGAAAGTTTGTTTTCAGAGCAAGGAGACCAGACATCATTGAAAACAGATGGCCCAGGTGATCCAACATCTTAAAATGTCTCTGTTGCAGTTTCCTCAGAGTTCTATATCCATAAAAGCTTCAAGATTGCTAGCTGAGATGATCCAGCCTCACAGACTAATCCAGCCAAGACTTAACCATTATCCTAAATTTTTTCTGGGTCCTTCAAAGGTTACCAGCACCCTCAATCAACAGGAAGTTTTCTAGAGAACTACACCAACATTCCCAAAATATTGGTTATAAATGTTTGTCATCATTTAGGGGGGTTAGTTACAAGCTGGTATTGGTAATGGTCAGGAAAAAAGCTGAACAAAGGAGATTATATTCA
>CABHPH010093274.1:0-14570 GCA_902168325.1 Peromyscus nudipes | reverse complement strand
GCAAAGCTGAGAAGAGACCAGGGAAGATGAAGACAGAATGTGGGCAGACAATGCGCAGAACTGTCACCTTCTGGTCTCGCAGCAGAGACTCCGCCATGGACCCACCGTTGCCGAGTGAAGCCACCCAAACGCAGCCCGCGCCGCCCTCTGCGCTGGCGTCCTACCGTTGGCACACTGGAGGCAGAGGGGAGAAGGCTGCTGGAGGGTTCCGCTGGGGCCGCTTCACGGGCTGGGGAAGGACCCTGAGCCATCAGGAGCCCATGGTGAGCAGCCAGCCAGCCCCTCGATCTCTATTTCGCCGGGTCCTCTCTGCACCCCCTAAGGAGTCAAGGCCCAGTCGCCTCCGGCTTTCCAAGACCCTGTGGGGGAGGCATAAGAACGTGGCACCGCTGGAGCCCAAGCCAAATCCCAAGGCCCCAGGTATGTTCTCCCCCACCCGAGCTGGGACCAGGCTGGGTGGCCGGATGCCTGGGTGTTTGTCTGTCAACCTAACATCAGCCCTCTAGACACAGGAAGTTGTGGGGAGTATGAAAGCCCAGCAGGAAGTGGCTGGGGCCCCCAGCAGCCCTCATCTGTCTTTCCCCCTAAACTGGAGTGAGGGAGACTCACAGGACCTGTAGGCAGCTGGGCTTCAGCCGGAGAAAGGGGCATTGAACAGAGCACCTTAGTGCTAGCTGGATGTTCAATGGCTCTTGGCCCTGATGGTTGTCTCCTGTATCCAACCGACCAAGGCACTGACTGGCTCTGAATCTCAGCTGCCTTGCAGCCTCGGCCTGATTTTGTTTGCCTGAGTCTGAAATTCACCATCTCTGCCTTGAAGAGCACACTCCTTCAAACAGATGTTTACTCGTTCATTATGTGTGTGTGTGCCTGAATGTGGGCATGTCTCATCTCCCTTATCACATGTGTTGAAGTCAGAGGACAACCTGCGCGTATTAATTTATGGGGGGGGGGCAAGCCACAGTTCCAGTGAGGAAGTCAAATGACAGCTTTCAGGAGTCAGTTCTCTCCTTCCATCATGTGGGTCCTGGGGTTCAAACTCAAAGGGTTAGCCTTGGTGGCAAGCATCTTCACTTTCTGAGTCATCATGCTGGCCCAAGCAGACTTTTTTTTTTTTTTTTTTTTTTTTAGCATTGAATTGGTTCTAGTCCCTATCTGAGGCACTGAGGACAGCTGTGGGCAAAGCAGAAGACACTCCCTGTCCTGCAGAGTTCACAGAGTGTATGCGTGTGTGGGGGGGTTAGGTACACACACACACACACACACACACACACACACACACATGCACACACGTCAATGTGAAGATGACAGATGCTGCCAAAGGAGAACTGGGAGACTGGTGGAGACTATAAAGCTTAGAGACCAGGCATAGTACGAGCCCAGGGCCTAGCATATACTAAGACATCCATGAGTAAGAAAGAGTTGGGGCTGTGGATGTGGTCCAGTGGTAGAGCACTTGTTTAACATGGAAGAAGCTGTGGGGATTGTGGGTTTTATACCCATCACCAAGAGAGAAAGAAAGAAAGAAAGAAAGAAAGAAAGAAAGAAAGAAAGAAAGAAAGAAAGAAAGAAAGGAAGGAAGGAAGGAAGAAAGAAGAAAGTCATACGTATTGCCCCTAGTGGGGAAGCAGAGTAGAAAATAAACTGAGAAGATTCAAGCCCTTATTTCCTGGAAGCTCAAGGTTAATTCAGCTCTTTCCTAGAAGTTCTTGAAACACCTTCCATTCCTTTTGGAGCTAGGAATATTAATGCACACCTATAATCCCAGCACTTGGAAGGCAGGAGCAGGGGGAGGGTTGATCTGAACTGTATAACAAGACTATCTCAAAACAAATGAGGCTCTGGCAAGATGATTGACAGGCAAAGGCGCCTGGTGGTAACCCTGAAGACTCACTGGGTGGAAGGAGAGAACTGACTCCTGAAAGTTGTCCTTTGACCTCCACATGAAGCATGGTGTACATTCCACTCCCCAAATAAACAGATTTGGGCTGTCCTCTGGCCTGCCCTTGTGCGAGAGACAAGAGAGTGTGTACACACACACACTAAACAAACGTCATAAAAGGCAACTCAGTATATAGTATTATTTTAGAAAAAATGGTTTCATATTGTAGGGATTTTTTTTCTTCTCCCCAAGACAGGATCTGGCTATGTAGGCCTGGCTGGCCTCTGACTCACAGAGATCCGCCTGTCTCTACCTCCAATTTGCTGGGATTAAAGGTGTGCGCCACCATTGCCCAACTATTTTTTTCTTTTTTCTTTTTCCAATTTAAGGGCTCACGCAGGAAAGGCAAGTGCTCTACTACTGAGTCCCAGCCCTGCAGAACATTCTTTGAGGCCCTCAGGGTCCACTGTATAGTTGCCCGCTACATAGGATCCAGACAGAGCTTTCTACCAAGCAGCCCTGCTCCTTCTTAGCTCTCCATTCCTCACGGCTCACTACTCCTCCTCCCACGATTGGGGATTGGGTGTAGCCCATTGATGGAGGGCATGCTTATTACAAGCCAAGCCCGGGGCTCAATCCCCAGCACCACAAACAAACCAACCCTAGTTCCTAACTGGTTGCCAATACCTTCTCTCCAGCCTTTCTCACCCTCCCCTCTATTTCCCTGGGCCTTCCCCCTCCGCCGGCCTTTGTTCAGACACTCCTGCTTCCGTCCCTCTCAGCTTGGCTGGGTGAAATTCAAACTTCAGTTCAAAACCTAGTGCAAATGCACTCTTTCTGGGTGGAGAGGGGAGTCTTCCCTGGCCCACTCTACGCCAGCGCCACCCCCCAAGAAAGAAAACTCCCATGTACATCCAGTTTCTTTTCTACAGCTGTCTCAGATTGAATGTTCTCCACCTTAGAGAAGTTATCAGTGGGCATGTGCACAGCATGTGGAAGTCAGAGGATAACTGGAGAATTGGTTTTGTTTTTTCTCCTTCCACCTTTACGTGAGTTCTAGGGATTGAATTCACATCAGGCCCCCATGGCTGGCACCTTTGCCTGTTAAGCCTCCTTGCTGGCCCCAGATTATTTATTTACGTAAGAAGCCAAGGCTTCTGCCCCTTCATTCTCATATTCTCTCTCTCCCTCCCTCCTCCCCTTTTGGGATAAGATCTCAATCAGTAGCCCAAACTGGCCTGGAACTCATCATCCTCCTAGCTCAATGTCCTACGGGGCTCAGCCTTGCCCACTCTCTTGGTTAAGAGAGGAATGGTTGTGTTAGAAACCTTGGCTTGACCACTCAAAAGCTGTGTGATTCTGGGTAGGCCACTCAACCTATCTGGGCCTCAGTTCTAGTGCCCTTTAAATGGCTTTTGAAGGACTGAGTGAGAGAAGGCATGTAAAGCGGTAAACACAGTACTGGTAGAGATTTGTCAAACGACACCCAGCCTGGTGTGGTTCTGAACATGCAGAAGGGCATCGGAGGGAGAAGGGGAGGCTCTGAAATCAGCATCCCCTCCTCTTCCCAGAGCCAGAGCCGGAGCTGGAAGTAGCCCCAGATCCACCTGTTGCACAGATCCCTGAGCCTCCCACTCCTGACATGCCTGTTTGGGACATCGAGGGCTTCACCCTGCTTGAAGGAAGGCTGGTACTGCTTGGTGAGGAGGAGGTAAGAAAGAGTGAGAAGAGGAAAGGGAACTGGACAGATGCAGTGGCAGAGGGGTAAACACCAGAAACATATGCACCGCCCTCCTGTCTGTCTCCCCTTTCTGACTGCCAACTTCTATGGGAGGACAGGGTCCTCGCCAAATCCGGATGGGAAGCGCCAGCTCAGAAAGCAGCATGCAGGCATCCATGGGGAACCTCAGGGATCCAGGTAAATTTGGGAGACTGGGGAGGCTGTAGAACTGGGGTGCTTTTCAAAGTGATTCATAATCTACCATGGTCCTACCCTTAACCTCCTACCTCTAACCACTCACAGATCGCACTCCTGGAAAAACTGAGCTGGAAGCTGCTGGTTCCAACCAGGTCCACAATGTTCGGGTATGGCAGCCAGTGTGACAGGGTGGTGGTGAACAAGGTCTCCCAGACCTGGGCCTCACACATGCTGTACCATCTAATTAAATCTGGAGACCTAATATATATATTAGGGCCAGGTGTGGTAGTGCACGCCTATAATCCCAGGACACAGAGACAGGATTGCTCAGGCTCCATAGTGAGTTCCATGCAAGCCAGGGATACATATTGAGACGGCCTGAAAAATAAACACACACATACCCACAAAACGACAACTATTTTAAAATGTGTGATCTTCCTATCTCTGCCTCCTAAATAGCAGGAATTACAGTCCTGGGCCTGGAGGGCCAGGGCAAAAAAAGGATCATGGGTAGGTCATGGCCAGCTCTGAGCCTCTTCATCTGTTGTTTGTTGAATAGAACTAAGGAGAAAATTCCTCTGTTTTTGTTTGGATATATATGGGGGGGTTGTGGGGTTTTTGTTGGTTTGTTTTTCAGACAGGGTCTCTCTCTGTAGCCACTATGTAGTCCAGGCTGGCCTTGAATTCAGAGATCCAACTGCCTCTGCCTCATAAGTCCTGAGATCAAAGATGTGCACCACTATGCCAAGCCCAACCCTGGCTGACCTGGAACTCACTCTGTAGCCCAGGCTGGTCTCAGACTCTCAGAGATCTGCCTGCCTCTGCCTCCCGAGTGCTGAGATCAAAGGTGTGCGCCACCACCACCACCGAGCTAGGTTTTATTTATTTATTTGTTTATTATTTATCTAGTTAGTTAGTTAGTTGTTGTTGTTGTTGTTTTTCAAGACAGGGTTTTTCTGTGTAGTTTTGGTGCCTGTCCTGGATCTCGCTCTGTAGACCAGGCTGGCCTCAAACTCACAGAGATCCACCTGGCTCTGCCTCCCAAGTACTGGGATTAAAATCGGCACCACCACCGCCCGGCTCTAGGTTTTATATTTTTAAAACAGTCTCATACTATAGTCCAGAATTTCCTGTAAATTGGTATGTAGCTCATGCTGGCCTCTAATTCTCAGCAATTCTCCTGCATCAGCATCCTGAATTCTGGGATTATAGATGTGAGGCACCACACCCTGTTCCCTCTCTATTTCATAAAGAGTCTCTAGAGAATTCTAGCTGCTGGGGCTGGGGAGATGATTCAGTGGCCAAGCAAACATGAGGATCAGAGTTTGGATCCTCTGCACCCATGCAAATGCTAGGTAAGCATGGTAGCCTGCCTGTAAGTCCAGTACTTGGAAGGTGGAAATCCCCAAAACAAACCGGCAGCTATCAAATCAGTGCCTTCTGGGTTCAGTGAGAGACCCTGCCTCCTGGTGGAGAGCCTGAGGAAGAATCTTTGTTTGCTTGTTTGTTTGTTTCAAGACAGGGTTTCTCTGCATAACAGCCCTGGCTGTCCTGGAACTTGCTTTATAGACCAGGCTGATGTTCTTGTTTTTTTGTGTTTGTTTGTTTGTTTGTTTGTTTGTTTGTTTGTTTGTTTGTTTGTTTTTACTCTTTCATCTTTTGGGGGGCTGCTACCCAGCTCCCAAATGAATCACACACAGAGTCTTATTCTTGATTGTGAATGCCTGGCCTTAGCTTTACTTGTTTCTTGCCAGTTTTCCTTAACTTATCCTGTCTACCTTTTGCCTCTGGGCTTTTCCCGTTCTCTTACTTCTGTAAACTTATTCTCACTCTGTGGCTGGCTGTGTAGCTGGGTGGCTAGCCCCTGGAGTGCTCCTCCTTCTCTGGCTACTTCCTCTTTTTTTTTTTTCTCCTCCCAAATTTCTCCTTCTATATATTCTCTCTGTCTGCCAGCCCCGCCTATCCTTTCTCCTGCCTTGCTATTGGCTGTTCAGCTCTTTATTAGACCATCGGGTGTTTTAGACAGGCAAAGTAACACAGCTTCACAGATTTAAACAAATGCAACATAAACCAAAGTAACACACCTTAAAATAATATTCTACAACAGGCTGGCCTGAAACTCATAGAGATCCTCCTGCCTCTGCCTCCAGAGTACTGGGAATAAAGGCATGTGCCACCATGCCTGGCTCTGAGGAAGACTCTTAATGTCAGCCTTAGGACCACACATACACATGTACATACAATCTCACTTACATATGCACATATACACATCACACACAAGGACACATGGAAAAATATTGTAAACATTAGAAATGGAAGCCGGCCTGCTTTACTGAGTTCTAACTCAAAAAGTATGTTTCCTTTTCCTTCTTTCTATCACTGTTTTAGATATTGAACAAAAGCCTACACATGCTTTCCCTGACACTCTGGGCTTTTTCAGCAGCCCCGTCTCCCTATCCATGCAGGTGCTTGCTAACCTCTATTATTGCACATGCTGACTTTCTTGGACACTAACTCAAAAGGCATGACGAAGGAAGGAAGAAAGGGAGGGGAGGAGGGAGGGGAGGAGGGAGAGGAAAGAGAAAGAAATGCAAGCCGTTGGGCAGGGGGAGATAGCATCAAGATAGCTCTTGATTTAAGAGCATTTGCCCCTCACAAGGCCCTGAGTTCAATCCCCAGTATTGCAAAACATAAATATAAACATCATCTGCTGGTTATAGATATTAGTGCAGCCTGGACATGGGCTGGGTCCCCCAAGACTAGCAGATCCTGAAGGGCACTCTGGGAGGACAGAGCTGAGGAGAGAGCACAGGGATCGACCTGGCTCACATACCTCTCTGCCCCCTTAGGGGTTACTCAAGAGGCTGAAGGAGAAGAAAAAGGCCAGGTCAGAGCTGGGAGCCCATGGCCCTCGAGATGGGTAAGAGTCTCCGGGAAGCTGGAAGGCTTGTAGCTCAACATTGCGCCAGTCTGCACCTCTGGGTTCCTTATCCTCACTCCCACCTGACCCCTCCCATGTTCTCTCTATTCTGCCCCACACCGCGTGAACTTGGAGCTACACAGACTCCAGTCATTTTCTCATCTCTTGGTTGAAAGGTGGGAGTGGTCTCTGGAATAGAAGCTAACTGAACACCCTGGATCTGGGAACTCCAAAGAATGCATGGAAATTAAGCCATACAGGGCTGAGGGGAAGGAAACAGCAGGTCCAACGCTAAGAGACCGAAAGGGACAGCAGCTAGGATGACTAGAGATTAGAAAGCTAAGGTCTGAGTGATCAAGGAATGACCACGTGTTCCCCTTCCCTGGCTCCAGACCCCCCAGTGCTCTGGGTTCTAGGGAATCACTGGCCACACTCTCTGAGCTGGACCTGGGTGCTGAGAGGGATGTGCAAGTCTGGCCACTGCATCCTAGCCTCCTGGGGGAGCCACACTGCTTCCAGGTAAATGAGGAACCTACCTTCGCCTCTACTAAACCTTAGCTCCATGTTACCCTCCATTAAATCCTTGATTCCTGTACCCAATAGGTAACCTGGGCAGGCGGGAGTCGCTGTTTCTCTTGTCGCTCCAGCGCTGAGAGAGACCGTTGGATTGAAGACCTTCGTCGGCAGTTCCAGCCCAGCCAGGTCATGAGAGGGAGGGGACAGACACAGAAAGCCCTTCCACAAGCCGGGCCCTGGCCCTTACACGCCACCCAAACAGTTTGCCCCAAACCCTCCCGTGCAACACATCTACCTAGTCCACACCTGTGCAACCACCAGCCCCATGAATGTCAGACTTGCCCCCACATCCAGTTCTGGGTCTATTTGCTCCCCAAGTCCTGCCTACCAAGTAGTCGCCAAGTCCTCAGTTCGGGGCTACTCCTTTTATATCCTAAACCCCTATGTGTGCGACACTTCCCAAAGCTAGATGTGTCTGCTCCCAGACATTCATGGCCCCAGCCTATTCCCCAAGGGGTCCTCCAACATGGGAGTCACAGTGCGCGTCCTGGAGGGCAGACACATCCGAAACACTCCTTCTATCCCATTCCTGCACACAGGACAACGTGGAGAGGCAAGAGACTTGGCTGACCGTTTGGGTGCACGAGGCCAAGGGGCTGCCCCGAGTTGCGGCACCCGGAGTGCGTGCGGAGCTGTGGCTGGACGGGGCGCTACTGGCACGCACTGCTCCGCGGGCCGGCCCAGGTCAGCTCTTCTGGGCGGAGCGCTTCCACTTCGAAGCGCTGCCACCAGCCCGTCGCCTGTCACTGCGGCTGCGCGGAGCAGGCCCGGCAGGTGTAACCGTGGGCAGGGTGACGCTGGGACTGGACGAGGTGAGCATCCCCCGCGCGCCCGCCGCAGGCCTGGAACGCTGGTTCCCGGTGCTAGGGGCGCCGGCCGGCGCGGCGCTACGGGCGAAGATAAGGGTGCGACGTCTGCGCGTGCTGCCGTCGGAGCGCTACAAGGAACTGGCGGAGTTCCTCACTTTCCACTATGCGCGCCTGTGCGAGGCGCTGGAGTCAGCGCTGTCTGCTCAGGCCAAGGAGGAGCTGGCAGCAGCCATGGTGCGCGTGCTACGGGCCACTGGCCGGGCGCAGGTGAGCAGCCGTGTCTACGCAGATAGGTGGCCCGGAGCGGACAGATAGCGCTTTCTGAATTATGCTGGGGAGGAAAGGCCTGGACAGTGTCCATCAGGGCAAGGCACCGTGAGGGCCGGGGCCACACTTAACCAATGAGGGACGACTCCTGAAGTTCAACTACTTGAGGCTAGTCTGGAATTTCAACTACTTGAGGCAGACCCTGAACTTCATCTGAGAGGGGTGAGGTCTGAACTTCAGCGAGAGGGGAGGGGCTAATCGGCTCCATATCTGCTGTGAAAGGTGGAGGTTGTGATCTCATCTAAAAGCTGTGCTTTGTGCCTGAATATCAGCAAGAAGGGACAAGGCCTGTGCCTAGGTATGAAAGCTGGGCCAATGGTTGGGATCCCCAAGTTCATTCCATGTGTTCCCTGTCCTCCACAGGCATTAGTGACAGACCTAGGCACCGCAGAGCTGGCGCGCTGTGGAGGCCGTGAAGCGCTGCTGTTCCGCGAAAATACCTTAGCTACCAAGGCCATTGATGAGTACATGAAACTGGTGGCACAGGAGTATCTCCAGGAGACCCTGGGTAAGCTGAGAGAGGGATTGCTGCCAGAAGTCCAGGAAGCCCCGAGTGACCTGTCTTCTTGGAATGAATGGTGCCTTCGGGTGGGAGTGGAGTGTTGCTATTTCCCCAAGACGTTAGGTGCTTCCAGAGTAAGCTGGAGATAGAGGTGGAGGCTGGGTGTGATGTGTCTGGGTTCATGACCTTAGACTGTCTGTTCCGAACCTCAGGGGAAGTTTTGCGGTGTCTCTGTGCCTCCACTGAGGACTGTGAAGTGGACCCTAGCAAATGCCCTACACCAGAGCTCTCCAAACACCAAGCCAGACTCCGAAACAGCTGTGAGGAGGTTTTTGAAGCCATCATCCACTCTTACAAGTGAGAACCAGGGACCCAGCACCCGAGTCCAGCCCTGCCTCTCAGCCACTGCGCTGCCCTGACCAACCAACAAAATGCAGGGCACTCAATTAAATTTGATTCAGTATTTGAGATATGCTTATATCAAAGTCAAATTTAACCGCCCTGGTTTTATTTGAATCTGGCAAACCCTACACTCATGCCATACCACCTAACCCCAAGTAACCTAAAGATTCACTTCCTTTGCCTTTAACCACAAGTGATTCTGACCGCTTAACCTTGGTCAACATAATTTTAATTCCAAATGATGCATATTCCTAATCCCATGACCCCTGTATCCCAAATCTCATGAAACTGGTTATAGGAAACATGAGCATCCAGTCCCTTAGCTTCTGACCCTAGGATAACTTGCATGCTTAATCCTATGATTGATGATCCCAGGTAACATTGTAGCCCTCGCCTCTTCTTATAACTATACCCCAAACTCATGGCCTCTGTTCCCATGTGATCTTGTCTGCAAATCTAAGAGTATAGACTCTAGAGGTTGCTACACTTGTGCTGTAAGTTCTTAGCCTCTGGGACCCAAGCCCCAAGCACTGTTATCCAGATATCTCCAACCATGCAACCCAAACAACAGGCTCAATGAAAAGAAAGCACACGTAGGCTTCATGAATCACAGAAAAGCCATGTAGTGCTTCCCAAACACCTGACCTCTGGACTTATGACCTTGATCATCCACAATCTTTATGTCCCTAACCCCTGTCTCTAACCATTGCTTCTTCTGCCCCAGCTGGTTCCCAGCAGAGCTGGGCACTGTGTTCTCAAGCTGGCGAGAAGCATGCAAAGCCCGTGGCTCTGAGGCACTGGGACCCCGGCTGGTGTGTGCCTCCCTCTTCCTAAGGCTCCTATGCCCTGCCATCTTGGCACCCAGCCTCTTTGGCCTGGCACCAGAGCACCCGGCCCCAGGCCCAGCACGAACCCTTACGCTGATCGCCAAGGTTATCCAGAATCTTGCCAACCGTGCTCCGTAGGTGCTGGGAGAATGTGGGGCAATAATGGGACCAGGGAGTAGGGGGTTGGCAGGTGCCTGTCATGACTCAACCAGTTTGGCTCCAACTCAGGTTTGGTGAGAAGGAAGCCTACATGGCCTTTATGAATAGCTTCCTGGAAGATCACGGACCAGCCATGCAACACTTCTTGGACCAGGTGGCCGTGGTGGATGCAAATGCCACACCCAGGGGCTACCAGGGCAGTGGAGACCTGGCCCTCCAGTTGGCAGTTCTTCATGTCCAACTCTGCACAATCTTTGCTGAACTTGACCAGGTGTGGCCTGAACCCAGAACCCTGGATGCAGGGTAGAAAGGCAAGAAGGCTGGGAGGCATTGGTGCCAGAGAGTTCACAGGACATCTTCCTTGCCTGCCTTGACAGACAACCCAAGATAGCTTGGAACCACTGCCCACCATACTTCGAGCCATCGAAGAGGGCCGGCCTGTTCCAGTGTCTGTGCCAATGCGTCTTCCCTGCATCCCCACCCAGGTCCATTCCAGGTAACTTCAAGTCTGGCCTAGGTTCTCATGGATGGTAGGAGGGGTTCCTATGTTAAGATGAATAATGCCAGGAGCAGGATCATGTTGGGGTCAGAGGTCAGAAGCTGGGGATGGCATCATATAAGGAGGCAAGCAGAGGAGTGGCCCACTGTGTGGTCAAAGGGTAAATATTCACAGAATCAGATAGAGTCCAAGATTGGGACAGTCATGTCAGAGGTCAGGAAAGGGTCACCTCCAGGGTCAGGGAAGGTAGCTTTGTGGGGTTGTGGATGGGGTCAAATCAGGGGTCCAGGAGGAGACAAGATATTACAAAGGTCAGAGGGGCAAAGGTCAAGCTTAGGGCTTAGGACAAATAGGACTAGTTGTGGGGTTACAGGTTAGAGACCATTTTCTATCAAAAAGCAAGAACAGGGTCAGTTCAAGCCCAGAGGTTGGGAAGAAGATAGGGTCAATTGGAAAGAAAGTGGATACCCTTGTGAGCAGAGGTCGATGCCAGCGTCAGACTGGGATCAAAGTTATGGAAAGGGTCAGGTCAAGGTCAGAAGTCAGAGCCAAAGCTGGAGAGGGAGAAAAGATTAGAGTGGGGTGGTAGTCAGAAGTTAAGGACAGTGTCTCATCAAAGTCATGGGTCAAAGTGTGGTCCTAAGAGATAAAGATATACTGGTGTAAAAAGTGGGGTCATTTAGAGTTATCTCTGGGGCCAATTGAGGGTCTGAACTTAAGCATCCCACCTCCAGCTTCTCTTCAGGGGAGAAACCCGGTTTCCTGGCACCCCGAGACCTCCCCAAGCACACCCCTCTCATTTCCAAGAGCCAATCTCTGCGCAGCTTTCAAGGGGCAGGGAGCTGGACCCGTCGGCGTCCAGATGAGGAACGGTCCCAGAGGCGGCCGCGGCCTGTGCAGCGCACACAGAGCGTCCCTGCCAGGCGGCCTGCCCGCCGCCGCCCTTCTGCAGGTCCTAGGCCGAGACTCAAAGACTCACTCCGCACTGGCCCAGCGCCATGCCGACGGGCCTGGACTGGAGCTTCTGCTTCGCTGCCTCGGAAGCCATCGGTGCCATGGCAGCGCCAGCTGGACCAGCCCGGGGACCGATACCAAGCTTTGGGAACTCACCGACCAGTGGGCAAGGTGACATCCGGCCCAAATCCTAGCCTGGGAGTGGGGCGGGCCGCGGGTAGAAACAGAACCAAAAAAGGACCTTAGGACTCATCTAAGCGACTCTGAAACTGTTTTCCCCGCCCAAAAAGTTCCCTAACAGAGTAGAAAGATGATAAAATGAGCATGGGACCTGAGGATGGGTCGGATTACAGCTGCTATTTTTCCATAGCTAGCAGAGATACAGTGCGAGGTAGCTGCACTCCGCGAGGAACAGAAAGCTCTGTCCCGTCTGGTAGAGTCGCTGAGTACCCACATCCAGGCCTTGACAGAGCAACAGGAGCAGCTGCGCTGTCAGCTGCAGGACCTGGACACCAGACTAGGAGCTGGGTGAGTCCCGCCCTTCCCCTCAGATCCCTGCCTCTTTGACAGGGCCGCCCAGATCTCACCCAGAAAGTCCCTCCCCGCCTAAGCTGGCCCCCAGGTCCTAACAGCTTCATTCCCTAGATGTGCAACCTCCAAGTTACCACCCCAGGCCCCTGCAGCCTCTCTCACATACTGCCAGACCTATCTCACACCTGTCTTTGGCTGGTCATTTTACTTACTCACACCCCTTCAACCAGCCCCTCCTAACCGGATTGGGCCATCTCGGCCCTTCTAGGCCATTGGTCAGTCTCTGCCTTCAAATGGTGATTGATTAATCCTTCCATCTTTTTTCCTCCTTCCTTTTTTGCCTTCTGTGAAGCAAGATTTAGCTATGTAGCCCAAGCTAACCACGAACCCTCCATCCTCTTGCCTCAGCCCCCTAAGTGCTGAAGTTACAGGGTTACACCACTACACTTGGCTAGTCTTTGCCAAGACCCTCCTTCAGACAACCCCTGCTCTCTAATCTGAACAAACCCAACTCCACTCCAAGCCCCACCTATTGGATCCTTGGCTGTCCACCCTGGATAGAAGGGAGTTTCTCAGCTTTTGACCTGCCCCCTCTCTTGCCTCTGACCCCCACAGGATCTCAAAGTTGGATTCTGAGGGTGGTCTTCCAAGCAACGGAAGCCACAGGCTAAAAAGTCTGGTGAGACTCTTGCCTGAGACTGGAGGGGAGTGGGGAATCCATTTGGTGAACACCCCCACCTTGACTCCAAACCCATTTCCACTGCCTTCCCAGGAGCACCGCCTGACTGAGATGGAATGTACTCAGGACCGGCTGAGGGACACCCTCCACAGTCTACAGCTTCTTTCAAGGACACCAGGATCCTGGAGCCAGCCCCTGCCTCTCAAAACGCCATGTGTCAATGGAGCTGAGCTGTCAATGGGCACTTGAGCTTCTCACTCTACGCCACGTGGTCTGGAAGCTAAGAGAGCCACTACAGAGGGTTGTATGCCTCTGCCTCAGCCTTCATGGCTGTTAGTGGGGGACAGGGTGGGAGGTGCCAATCACTCTGATACTGTGAAGTTGCCCAGTAAATCTCTATTTCAGTAAAATCACTGGCTTTTCTGCCCCTACAAATGATTAATCAGAGGGCACACCCAGTTCTCCATTCGGCTCTCCCAAATTCTTACCTAATTTAAAGTTCCCCAAAGATGGAAGTAATAAACAGACTCTTTCCATTTCTGGGATCTAGGCCATCGCTCCAGAAGATTCCATTCTCTCATCTGTAAAATGTGTCTAAAATTCTCTACATAGTAGACAACTCTCTGTTAAAGGGGTTCAATAAAAGGTATTAATCATTGTTAGGGGAAGTGCCTGCTTTCCAGTGAAGCACAGGTCTCCCACCCTCCTATCCCACCTCATCCTCTATCAGTATCTCAGATCCCAAGTGACAGAATCTTTCTAGATTTCAAATCACAGTCCAGGCAGGGAGGGTATGTGTCTGAGAGGCAAATGAAGTAAGAGAATGTAAGGGGAGAATACAGTTGCATTCTGTGGCTGGTTGGGTAAATGCACAGGTATTTGACTCATGGATAAAAGGGGAAGGTAGATGAAACAATAGGCAGATGACTAGGTTAGCATTCACTGAATGTTTGACTTGGTAGATGTTTAAGGCAGGTCACTAATCATAATGGATAGGTCTACTTAGAGAAGAATGACTCACTAAAGGAAATTAATACTTGAACTAATGAGTAATCAAATGTACATACACATACATACATATCTCACATTTATTGAGGTCTTTTGGGACTCCCAAATGAGCCCTGGGAAGATAATGAAGTAAATAAACATGAACTCCTGTCTTCTTCACTTGGAGAAGATGAATATGCAATTGATGGGTGAATGTATGGGTGGATGTTGGAAGGATTGTTGAATCCCTTAATTATATGGATAAATAGATCTTGGTTGCTGAAGCAATGGCATGGGATATGGGTGGATAGGTTAAGTGAATTTTTGGATAGATAGTAAGTGTTTAGAGGCATGAATGGATAGGTGATTTATTTATTGGGTTGTTGAGTGGTTGATGGATTGAGCAAGTGGATAAATGGGTGGACAAATAGTGACGGATGGGAGAAAGCTTGTGATGTGTATACAAGAGCTAGTCTGGAGGCTGAGATCTTAAGACTAGGTGAAGGAGAGCTTAGCATTCGTACAGACATAAAGAAGTTCTAGGGTCTTGGAGATGTTGAAGTCCAATGTAAACAATGAAGAAAGACCAGTGACCATG
>CABHPH010093272.1:3391-18327 GCA_902168325.1 Peromyscus nudipes | reverse complement strand
TGTGTGTGTGTGTGTGTGTGTCTGTGTGTGTGTGTGTGTGTGTGTGTATATATATATGTATAGGCTGATGACAGATCTAGGAGCCCAGGGGCTTGTACAGAGTATGCAGCACAGTGTGTACTTAGACTATTCCTTGAAGTTAACATGTTTAATTACTTCTAAAGAAATGTAGAGTATGCTAAAGTAGTAAACAGTGAAATAAGTTTAAAGCACAAGGATTAGAGAGTTCATTTAATATTTCTCTTGGTATATGTAAATGAAACATGAAATATAGTTTTTAAATTAATTAAATTAGCCAAATTAAACGATTTTCTCAGAGCAAGAGAGAGAGAGAGCGAGAGAGTGTGTTTGTGGGGGGAGGTGTTTGTTTATGAACACATGCATGTGTGTATGCATTCTTGTGGAATGCCAAGGTCCAGGTTCGGTGTCTTCAGTTTCTTTTCCACTTTATTTTTTGAGATAGGCTGTCTTAGTTAGGGTAACTATTGCTGTGATGAAACACCATGGCCAAATCAATTAGGAGAGGAAAGGATTTATTTGACTTACACTTTTTTTTAAGATTTATTTTTTTCATATATACGAGTGCTCTGTCTTTTTTTTTAAATTTATTTATTTATTTTTATTTTATGTCCAGTGGTGTTTTGCCTGCATGTATGTTTGTGTGAGGATGCCAGATCTCCTGGAACTGGAGTTACAGACAGTTGTGAACTGCCACTTCGGTGCTGGGAATTGAACCTGGGTCCTCTGGAAGAGCAGCCAGTGCTCTTAACCCCTGAGCCATCTCTCCAGCCCCTTGACTTAGACTTTATTACTGTTCCTCATCAAAGGAAGTCAGGACAGGAACTCAAGACAGCAGCAGAGCATGAACGTGGAAGCAGGAGCTGATGGAGAAGCCCTATATAGAGGGCTTGCTCCTCATAGTTTGCTCAGCCTGCTTTCTTACAGAACCCAGAACCACCAGCCCAGGTTTAGCACCCATAATGGGCTGGGCCCTCCCCATCAATCACTAATTAATAAAATCCTCTACATGCTTGCCTACAGCCCATTTTTCTGGAGGCATTTTTTCAACTGAGGCTCCTTCTTCTAACTCTAGCTTATGTCAAGTTGACATAAAAATAGCCAGTACACAGGTGCTCTCATTGAACCTGGAGCTCCCTGATGAAGCTGTATTGACTTGGCCAGGGAACTCCAGAGATACTTGTGTTTCTACCTTCCTGGCTCTGGAGTACACATCATCGTGCACACTGGGGATCCAGACTTAGGTCCTCATGCATTTTATGGACTGAGCCATCTCCCTAGCTCCTGATTTTAAAAAGCTAGGTAGGACTGTCTCAGTAACTGTAGCAATGAACCATAGACTGGACTACTTACAAAGAACAAATTGGAGGCTGGAAAGTCCATGATCATGGTATTCCCAAGTTCAGTTCTCTGGCAGACTGTTCGTTGTTCCCAAGATGACACTTGGATGCCACATACTCCAGAGGAGAGGAATGCTCTTTCCTCTTTTGGCCAAAAGAAGGGCCAAGGGGGGCTAACTCCCTTCATCAAGCCCTTTCATAAGGTTACCTCATTCTACCCATGAGGGTTCCACCCCTCTAACCTACATCAGTTATAGGCCTCAGTTCTTAGTATTGATGTATTCATTGAATTAAGAGCTTTGGAGCCAACACAGATACTCAAACCATACCAAAGACTTTAGAGAAAATTGGTTATTAATTTAACAGATGAGAAAAATTGAAGACTTAGACAAGGTGATTTCACCTAGGAATTTGCACTTTACTTGAATTATGGAAGAACAACTACTAACATCTGATTTTTTGTTAAAAGCTTGTTTCTATGGACCAGACTGAAATAAGTATGTAGCCACAGTAATTTATTGTTAATATTGAATTTTTTAATAGAATTAATAATTTTTAATATAATTCATAATTTTTCTCAGTTTGGAGAGGCTTGATAATTTGAGCTGACATGATACAATAGAGGGATTCTTGGGCTCCTTCATTGCTCTAACTAGTTTTATGATCTTTGATAATCCACTTAGTCTATTTCCTGTTTTGTAAAATGAAGAGTTTTTACTTTGGGGTTTACCTTAGGCACATTCTGGCTTCTTTTCTGTGTAAATCTAGGAAACAATGCTTGTGTGCTCTTGGAATTTGTGTGAAACATTTTGTCTCACATTGCAGACATTATTTAGCCTTTCAGAATTCAATTTTTCTCAAAAGTGGGAATGCTGTTTTCCACTGATGGTGGCTAAGTTGCCATATGAAGCAGTGGGAAAAATAGCTAACCATTTTAGGTAAGGTTAAGCAGATTCCACCTTTGTAATAAATGTATGTGGTGGGTCTTTTGCTGTCATAACTGATTACAGTTAGGTCTATTCAGAGACAAAGCTAATAGTTGTGGCAAATTATACTTTCATTTGTTTCTCCCTTTGTTTATGTATAATTGATTCTCCTGTGTAACTACAATTTAGTATTGTCTTATAGTTTATAGAGGTTTTATTTGGAAACACTGTTGTATTTATTTAAAAAATGGTGATTTCAGCTAAAGGGGAAAATGATAATGGTAATGTCATTGTTATTAAAACAACTAATTTTAGATTATAGAAGTATGAATTTAAGTCATGCGTTCTTGTATTTTTTTTCCTAACAACTACTTTGAGATTCTGTCTTTTCTGTATCAACTATGAAAACAAGACCATTGGTGAGATACTAGCCAGATTTGTGCTTCAGTGGGAAGAGAGTCTGTTCACCCGAAGCATCTTTATTAAATCTCTACAGACTTTACTTGTAGTCCATAAACAGTGCAGTTATAGTTATTCATATAATAACATTTATATTGCATTAATATTACAAGTAATCTAGAAATGACTTAAAAGTATTGGGAGGATGTATGTACACAATTTTAGAAAAGAGGCTTGAATAGTCTCAAATTTTGGTATCCCCAAGGTTTCTGGAATCAGTCTTCCACAGATGCTAGAGACGAATGTGCTTACGTGATTGCATCTTGCTATGGTCATGTTGGATTATGAAATGTTTCTCATGTATGAACATCATTCAAGGAATGTAATTGAAGTAGAGTTATGAAAGTAGTAAGATCTATAAACAAATGAGCTTTGATAGACTAATATAGAAACTTAATCTTCTGTTTTTGAAAACTTCCACATTTTCCAAATGTTCAGCATGATACCTGAGCATCCTATTCATGTGTTGAAGATTGAAATCCTGGGCATAATTGAACCTCCCATTGATTCAACTTTTTCATTATAAATGTAGCTGTCCTATAAGTTAATGGTAGAGGCCAGTTGGGTGTAGATAGACATGTTTTGTGCTTTCATGGAATTGTCCCAGGCTGCTGTGCTTTTTGATAATTTTTTTGCCTTCATGACATTAGATATTGGGGTGATTTTCTTTCGTTGTTTTATTTTATTTTTGGCTTGGTAGCACACTTTTATTCCCAAATGTTCTCTATTTTAAAACGAAAGCATTTAAGCAAACATCAGTGATTTTATACTCAAAGTCACTAAGCAGTGCTCTCTTGTTCAGTAATGGGAGAAACAAATTTACATTTATTAAGCAAATGCTATGTTCTGCGTGCTTTCATAAATGTTCTTAATTGCCATTCAGTACACCATCTCTTTTCTTCACCACAAACAGATGAGGAAAGCCAAGTTTGGAAATTTTATTAAATTGTTTACTCAGTGTCTTTTCACTATGCTGTTTGCCTCAAAGCTTGGATCTTTGACTATATTTTGAATGGTTGACATTATTTAAGGGATTAGTGCTAGAAAAATGAGGTTATTGCTGATACTGTATGTCATTGAATCTTGTCGCCAAGTAAGATCCTTTACCAGTATTAGTCACCTAGTCATCATGCTGTGTGTGTGTGTGTGTATACACATTCTGAATTGCTTGGAATTTCAGATTTTTACACTCACAACTGCCCTGTTGCATATTTCTGGTAGAACATTATTCACAAGAGACTAAAAACTTGTACTTTGTACATAGTGGACACAAAGAATACACTTCTCTCCATCTTAATTTTAACTTGTTTTATGATGTAGTCTACTCAAGCTTTTAATAATTGTAGCACTTTCCAGAAGATGTGTTAAATATGTAATAGACATCTTCTCAAACTCAGGCCTTTGGAGGTTATAACATTTGAAATAGTATAGATGAGCATTACAGTTTTTTAAAGACAGTAATTTCTATTGCTATTGCCTAATGAGAGAATTATAAACTACTTAAGAATAATTATATATCTTTCCTTTAAAAATAAGCTTTTCTTGTTGAAGGAATTTATTTTCTGTAGCTTGAACTTGGGGTGGGATATGGTATGTATTTATAATTACATAGTAGGAATTAAATGCGATTGTGTGTGTGTGTGTGTTGTGTGTGTGTGTGCGTGCACACATGTACATTGTCCCCCTAAAGCCTTGGTTGCAAAAAACTCCTAAGTTTGTTATAACAAATTTAGGGCAAATAAGTGTTATCAATGAGACTCCTGAAATTCTGCTCAGATAGTTTAGATTGTTACTTTAAAGGATTTTTTTTATGTACATAGGGCAGAACCTTAAGATTTTTTTTCTCATCCTGTGTAAAGTGTAGAAAATAAATGTTTCTATGGTTAAATTTGATGAAATGAGTGAGTGCAAATTATTTTGCCAGGGTTGATGTGCTTAGTGCCAGGACTAAATCATGGAGGAATCTATAGTGACTGCCTGTTTCATTTGTTGTATTGTTCTTAGACTTGTTTACTTAGGGAAAGCAAAATTATAGCTTGTTGATCCTTTGAATGGCTTACTCAGTCCACTAGTTCTTCCCAGCTAACACTTAATAATGAAAGCAGTAATTAAGCAGATTTCTAGTGTCTTTGATAATGGGTAAGATAAATGAGTAAATATGAAAATAGTGCCTGGTAGATTCTAGAGTCTGTTGTTTCTCCCTTACTATTCTTTATTTCCATTTTAAAAAGACATTTGAATATTTAAAGAATTAGATTAATTTCTCCAGATAAGCACGTTTAATGTCCTTCCATTATCCTTGTGCCTAGTACTGGTTCACATTTTCAAAATTCATTAGTGTAATAATGGGTAATATGATCTTCAGTTGACAATCATTGGTTTACTACCACTAAAGTGACATTGAAGAAAAACACAAGTTTCTTAGGATTCTTATGGTCCACTGGAAGAAGCAAAATAATAGTTACAAAGCAATATGGGATTGTAGTGATAGATAGGCCCTAAGTGTTAGGGAAGATCTGAAGAAGAATGTTGAATTTTGGTGTGGCGAGGGGGAAAAAAAATCCAGGAGAGTGTGATACCTGTACTGCATTCAGAATCATGTAAGAATTAGATTAAGAAAGGGGGAAGTAGGGCCAGTGAGATGGCTCAGTGGTTAAAGGCTCCTGCTTGCTACCAAGCCTCATGGCCTGAATTCAATCCCTGGGACCCACATGGTAGGAGAGAACTGATTCTTGAAAGTTGTTCTCTGATTACACATATGCTGTGATGTTCATTTCTACCCTCCAGACATGCATACACAAATAAAGTAAAATGTAAACAAACAAAACCCGCTGACAATAATAAATACACCGAGAAACCTTAACTAGATCTAGAAGGATGTGTCTGTGCTCTTTGTTTTGTTTTGTTTTTTGTTTTTTGAGACAGGGTTTCTCTGTGTAGTTTTGCGCCTGTCCTGGAACTTGCTTTGTAGACCAGGCTGGCCTCGAACTGACAGAGATGCGCCTGGCTCTGCCTCCTGAGTGCTGGGATTAAAGGCATGTGCCACCACCGCCCAGTGTGTCTGTGCTCTTTAAAGTGCTCCTTGTCCATCTTACCTCAGAGAAGGGTTTTGATAGGAAAGAATGTTTTAAAAGATTAAGTTTATGCTTCTGGTTTGTAAAATTAAGTGATTTATAATGCTATGACTAACAAAAAGAAGACAAAGATTTGGGCATGTGTGTAGTGGTGATTTTACATGGAATGTGCACGTGATTAGATTTGTTTCTGGAGTTGGTTGGAGATATGCAACAGGTAGTTGAGCATTGGAGTTTCAGGCTTTGGGGCAAAGTCTGAGCTGGCAATCTGGATTTGGGCCACATAAGCCAATCATGTGTCTTCTTTATGATTTTATTAAGGTAAAAATATTAACAATCATGTGAAAGAAAAATAAACCCAGATTGGGAATTCTGATTAAAAACTCTAGGTACTTGCCCTCCAGAAAAGAAATACATACAAGTTATATTTGTAAAATATTGTATACAGTTTGGGAAACTTCAGACTTTTTGCAACAATCGAATCTGAACCCTATGTATGGATAGTAGGTATGTAATTGTAGTCTAAATGATGAGTAAAGGTACATAAGGGACACATTATAGAGAGTGACATAAGCCAAAGAGAGTGATGGGGATAGAAATTACTTACATGACTAATAGTATTGAGAGACAATGTATAGAGAAATACTGCTTTTGAAAAAAAGCTGTTTAACACTGATAGGCATTTTTCCTTTTTTTTTTTTTTTATTTGGTTTTTCAAGACAGGGTTTCTCTGTGTATGTAGTTTTGGTGCCTGTCTTAGAGCTCACTCTGTAGACCAGGCTGGCCTCAAACTCACTGAGATCCGCCTGGCTCTGCCTCCCAAGCGCTGGGATTAAAGGCATGAGCCATCACAGCCTGACAATAGGCATTTTTCATAGTCATGCTCTTAAGGACTTTTGTCTTAGCTCCTACCTGTTTACATACAGAGAGTTTGAAAGCTATTTCTGTGTGTTTTTGGTTTTTTGGTTTTTTGAGACTGGGTTTCTCTGTAGCTTTGCACCTTTCCTGGAACTTGCTTTGTAGACCAGGCTGGCCTCGAACTGACAGAGTTCCGCCTGGCTCTGCCTCCCGAATGCTGGGATTAAAGGCGTGCGCCACCAACGCCCGGCATATTTCTGAATTTTGTTTTAAGAACACAGGAGAATTCAAAAGATTCTATCAGCAAACACTCTTCTTTTCAGTGTTAAATTTACTGATATTCTCATTTACTTTTTATGACAGTCTTTGAGATAAATAATGTTACCAGACCTCCTTTTGAAATGAGTAATCAAGATCTAAAGGAGTTTAATGATTTAAGGTCCTAAGCTTGACAGTGAGAAAGCCATGGTACAAATCAAGACCCCCTTGACATCAAAACCTGTGTTCTTTACTAGTGTAGCATATTAACCTTGGTCGAGATAATAATCAATGACTCACAGTCTGATTTACCTTACATGTGAAATGTGAAGTGAGTCCAGTGATTTGAATATTGTAGTATTTGGTGATTGATCTTTGGTTTATTTTTGCTTATTTGATTGTTAATGTTTTTACCATAGTAATCACTAGAAGTAATGTTTGTCCTCTGACTCTAATCCTTGCTCTACTTACAAGGCATGACATAGAAAATTCTACTACGTTATTAGAAAACAACTCTTTTAAAAAGTAGTTTGTTGTCGTAATAGTGTGAGAATATTTAGTTAATATTAGAAGCTTCTTTAATAATTTGTGCTGTGTAGATGTGTCTTTGTGCTTTGTCTACCTTATATTAGATAGTAAAGAGCCTGAAAAGATCCTTTGACAGATATTTTGTGATAGAAGTATTTCTAGAGTTAATAAGTTCATTTTTTCCCTTTCATTGAAATTGTTCTTTATATTCTGCCTTGTATATTTATTATTTAATGCCATGAGATATCTTGGTTTTACTACAGTGCTGATAGGTATCAGTAGACTAAAACCTCATTACACGTGAGTGAAGTATTTGAAACCATCATTTTCTGTGTTGATTTGTACCTTTTTTTTTTTTTTTTGCGTGTGAAAAGTTACGTATAACCACACCTTTACATTTTCCAAACATGCCGTTTTTGTCTATCAGGATATCTGATAAAAATAGATAGTAGTTTAGGTATAGAGGTAGATTCTCTTAAAGTCTCTAGACCTCGTATATGAGAAGGATTTGGTGGATGGAAGGAAATATTGTGTTAACATTTCACATTTTGAAGCTTACCCCAAATTGTTAGACTGAGTTTGAATCATCTTAAGGATCCTTTTGATTCAGTTTAGCTGCTATTTTCAGCTAGGGTAAGTGAAATAGTTAGTTTCTGTACTTCCTTTTCCACACTTTTATGCATAAATATGACTTGGTAAGAAATTCCACTAACTCAATAATTCTAACCCAGTTAGGGCAGAATGGTGCTGACTGACTAGTATTTCTCAGCTTGTAAATACTGAGCTGAGTAAGTAGATTTATGTAATACAAAAGGGGTTCCTTGGTCAAGTATTAGCAGATGGATCACTCAGTCAGCAACTACAAATACCTGTTATAGACCAAGTATTATTTAGGGGCTATTATAAAATTTCTACCTTCATGAAGCTAACATGAAAAAAGAAAAAATAGGGGTAGATTTGGGGTGGGGTGGTTTAGTAGTGAGTGGAGGCTAATACTGTAAATAGGATGGGTACTTAACAGTTCCTTGTCAGCTGCCAGGTTTGAGACATTCAGGTATGTCTGAGGGAAAACATTTCAGACAGAGAATTTAAGAAACACAAAAGCTAAAATGAGTTTATTTATGTATTCCAAAGAAGAGTTGGGAACTAGGTGCACAGAGCAGAGTGAACAAGGGGGAAAAGATGAAGTTGAGAGATGAATGAGATAAATAATAAATAAGGCTTTGTGGGAGAACTGTACAAGCTTTTGACTTTAACTCCAGGGGAAATGAAAAGTCATTTGAGAGTTGGGAACAGATAAGTGACATGATTTGATTTATGTTTTCAGGAGATCATTTTCTGGAGACAAGCCAAGAATTGTGAAATAGCTGTTAGAGCTATCTGAGAGATGGTGGTTTAACCATGATTGTATTAATGGAGCTATTGTGAAGGGGTTGTGCTCTCTGCTTGTATTTTGAAGGTAGAGAACAAGATTTCTATTTTGAGTTGGAATTGAAGTGAGGGAATAGCCAAAGATGGTGATTTTTGCCCTTAATACCTGGAAGAAAGAGGCAGACATTTATTCAGTTGGAAAAGACTGCAGGGCAAGTGGAATGTGGGGAAAAGATTAGGAATTGTCTTTGAAACGTGAGGAGTTTGATATGCTTAGTAGGAACATTTAATATGCACCTGAAATACCAGTAGTGTGCAAGAGGCAGGGCCAGATAGGGTATTGGAAATTTGAGAGTGATTTAATGTCATAGAAATAAATGCAATCCCTAGCACATAAATCTAGTATTACTTTAACTACATGGGTTCATGTGAAGGAGTAGATGGGCTGTTGCAATTTAGCATGGCAAATATTTTACAGGGAGCAAGAAAGGGCTAAGTGATAACCTTACGTAAATGTGATTTTAAAGTAGAGAGTTTTGATATACTTAGGGATAGAGGAAGAGGTTATAAAGGAATGAATAAGAATGTTTCTATTAATTAGCTCAACTAACTTCAGATGTACCTTATTTTGTTTGCTAAAATAAAATAGTTGTTAATGCCTTTATAAATCATACAGGTTTGTGTGGTGATACATTGTGTACCCCAGTAAAGCTTGCCAGAGGATCAGAGGACATAGAGGCCAGGCACTAGGAAGCACACACGCCTTTAATCCCAGGAAGTGACAGCAGGGTGGAGAAAGGTATATAAGGTGTGAGGAAACAGGAACTAAGGCAGTTCAGCTGATATCCTTTTGGGTGAGGACTCAGAGGCTTTCAGTCTGAGGAAACAGGATCAGTTGAATTGGCAGGTGAGGTTGGCTGTGGCTTGTTCTGCTTTGATCTTTCAGCTTTCACCCCAATATCTGGCTCTGGGTGTTTTATTATAACACCATCTCAGATTTGTAGTCATAGTTGAAACATTTGAAACATTTATGATATGAACAAATACAGAAATATTCTTAACCTTTTTTCCCCTTCTCTCTTTTGGATATTGCAGATGACCATGGATGAAAAATATGTAAACAGCATTTGGGACCTTCTGAAAAATGCAATTCAAGAAATCCAGCGTAAGAATAACAGTGGTCTTAGTTTTGAGGAGCTCTATAGAAATGCATATACAATGGTTTTGCATAAACATGGAGAAAAGCTCTACACTGGACTAAGAGAAGTTGTTACTGAACATCTCATAAATAAGGTACCCAATTTAAAGGACTGTTGTTAATTTTGACTATAGAGAATCCTTATACTGTGCTGTGTTTAACATTCTTTTCAGGGCTACAGGAAGCTTATATTTAACCTATCACTGTATTGTAAAACCTTACTGAAAACCTGTAGTTGACTAAATCACAATTTATGATAGTTGAGAAAAAAGGAAGTTTGTGGTCTGTAATGAATATATAATCATAATGAGGAAAACATTAGTGAATTACAGATGCTTACTAAATGTTATAATTCTTTTTTAAATATTTCAACTAGTCTTTAGCTTTATCTTCTGTATATTTGAAAATAAGAAAACTATATTATTTAAAAATATTCTTTAAGACTTTCACTAATTGAAGTAGACTAATCATTTTAGCTAAGTTTGTGGTAAATGTGAAATCTTTAAAGATAAGTTAGTGGTTAACATTATAAAGTATTTTCATTGGACAGACTGCAAAACTAATTTCATTTATGAAATATCCTTACTACAATGTCTTGCTTTAAGATTGTCAAATACAATGTGACACATCACAGATTCATTGATACTTTTATGTGATACTCATTTCTTAAATATTTTGGGGAGAAAAGCCAGAAATGTTTTGTGGATAGTAAAATGAACTCACATTTCTAACCTATACATTTTGCTACATTTTTTTGCAAATCGTTCTATTACTAATTTTTATTTATTATGATTGCTATCAAACAATTAGCGAATAAGGTTTACATTTCATTTACCCTAAATTATTTGGTAGCATTTCTCCTGTGAATAAGGAAGTTTTCTTATGTAACCAAAGCGGTACAAGGAAAACCTGAAAGTTTAACATTAGTGTAGTACCATGTTGCTGTCCATATTCAGATTTTACTGGTTGTCCTATGTAGCAGTGATGTCTTCTATAGTAATCTTTTTCTGATTCATGATCTGATCCAGGATCACATGCTGAGTTCCTCAGACTTCTCGTCTGCCTGCACATTGGCAATTTTGAAGGTTGTAGGTCAGTTGACTTACAGATTGTCCCTCAGTGTTTGGTTTGTCTGATTGTTTCCTCATGACTAGTTTCAGGTTGTGCATTTTTGGCAGGAATAAATACATAAGTGATGTTGTGTCCTCAGTGCATCACATCAGGAGGCACATGCTGTCAGTTTATCCCATTATTGGTGATGTTAACTTTGATCACTTGGTGTCCGCCAGATTTCTTCACTGTGAAGGTACCATTTTTCCCTTTGTAATTCCTAAGTATCTGTTCAGTGATATTTTGATACTGTATGAATGTCCTGTTCTTCTAGAAACTTCTATGTGGTGGTTTCAGCGGTCATTGATGGTTCTTTGAGTCATCACTGTAGGGTTACAAAATAACTTTCTCTTCCTTTCTTTCTCTTCTTTCTCTGGAAGGTGGGGTGGGGAGATTACATGAGCTAGGTAGTTTAGTATTTCTTCACGTTAAGAGCATTATGTTCATCATGGAGTCAGATTTTTGTTACATACCTGTGCTTTCTTTTCAATACAAGTGCAGTAGATGCACAGATAGTGTATACTATCCCTTTCTGGAGTTGTTTTTACTTTGATGTGAGAGATGGTACACTTTTAGTAATAGTGTGAAACCCCAGACATTAAATGACAAATGACTTGTGTAGGTGATAATAGCTTAGGGACTATGTGGAGGAAAAGTTAACGTAAGCTGTAAGATTTCGTAAGAAAGGAGGAAATTAAGTCTTCAAAAAAAATGATTGGGGGATGTATCCAAACACCATGGGAGGCACTCCAGTATAGCAACTAGTATATAGTATTAAGAAAGAACAACTGGTTACTCTTTTTTTTTCTTTCTTTCATTAACTGGTTACTCTTAGGACAAAAGGAGTTGTTAATTAAGTTGTTTACTAGAATCAGAAGAAAATCTTGAAAAACCTAAGTAAAAGGATAGACTAGAAAAGAGTGAATGATGGCGGAGATTTGGAAAAAAGGCAGGCAAAATTAGTTTTCTCAAATTGTGGTGCATCCAGTAGGAGTACTGTGATGTCAGAATAGAACGTGATTTGCAGCAGGTAAAGGAAAGGGTAAGTTTTGTTTTAGGTTATATTGACAGTTTTTATTATTGGAAAATCCCTTAGAAGTCATTATCCCTGTATAATATCCTCAAATACAAGCACATGTTTGTAGATATAATTGAAAACTCGGAACTAGACATGAAGATTTGGTTGTTGGTAGTATGTACTGAGGAGTAAGCATTAGGTATCAGAGAATGAAGTGACAGAGTCAAGGGATGGATGTGGAGGAGGAAACTCATAGGTAGTTGTCAGAATAAGGAAGACTAATTCAAGAAGGTAGACATTAAAAGAAAAGAAAGATGAGTGTTTTGCTTAAAGGTACTGAAGGGTGGAGGATTGGAATACCAGTTCTTAAGATGTGGGATCAGAATGATGGAGAAATAAATTAAGAAAGTTATGTTCACATTTGTCAGGGAATGACAGTAATGATCCTAACACCCACCCCTACCCCCACCCCCGAGACAGGGTTTCTTTGTGTAGCTTTGCGCCTTTCCTGGAACTCACTCTGTAGCCCAGGCTGGCCTCGAACTCACAGAGATCCAAGTGCTGGGATTAAAGGTGTGTGCCCCCACCACCCAGCTGATCCTAACACCACCACCACCACCACCACCACCACCACCACCACCACCACCACCACCACCACCACCCCTGCATTTACTGTATGTTAGGCCCAGCCATAGTGAGTGGGACTTTCAGGTTATTTGAATGTAAGAATTAAATAAATAATCTGTCTTTCGAAAATGAGAAAAGGTACTTGACAGGGTCCTTGTGAAGACTATACTAAAGAATTGATGAAGGGTTTTAGTAGGAGTTGGTAAAAGGTATAATTTGTAGCATTACTATTATTTTAAACAATGCTTTGTAACTTGGGCACAGACTCAGAAAAAAATCTGCAATCATGTGTTGATGAAATTTGGCTCATGGAAAAAGTAAGGAGAGAAGTGAGAGTATGAGGTTCCCGTTTAAGTGAATACATTTTGGAATCTGAAACATGATTAAGTACATAATGAAGTCATAAGAGTATTCCTGCCATGAGAAATGTTAAGAGATTTTAGGCTTAATGTGATCTTCTAACGTGTCTCAGCTTGGGCTGCAGTCACAAATATCATGGCCCAGATGGCTTAAACAACTTTTCACAGCTCTAGGTGCCAATGCCATATAGTCCAAGACCAAGATATCCATAGATTCATTTCCTGGGGAGAGCTGTTTGCCTGGTGCACATAGCTGCTTCCTTGCTATATCTTCACATGGCAGAGAGAGACTTTGAATCATGTTTATGAGGGCTCTACCCTCAGTATGTTCTTAAGGGCATGCATTCATGTTGATTGTTCTAAAGTTTAAATTTAAAACTTGAAAGCATATACACTCTATTCTGATTTTCTTTCTATACACAATCTTTAATATGTCTCCAGCATCTGAAATGTTATGATCCCCCCCCCCTTAACCAGCTGTTTTTAGTATCTGTCCTTCTGTATGTCAAATGAATTCAGTTTTGAACCTCTGCTAGTATCTTTGCTTTTTTTTATTTTTGTCTTTTCTATTTATATTCATTTTTGTTCCTAGAGAAAAAAAAATAGCTGCAAATAGTGTTATACAAATGGACCACTACCAAGAGAGAAATGTTAATTGATAGGGGAGGTCAGCACATAGTAGCTCAAAATGTTTGTACCTGGATGTAGGAATTATCAGCTGGTTCAGTAAATATGTTTTTTAGTAATGCTAAATATGATGTAATATACAATATATTCGTAATGGAAACCAGTATTACTTATTGCGTTGCATTTCCTTTTCTTATTCCTTATAGTTACCTGAATTATCTACATAATATATCGATAAGATAGGTAAACTTTTAGTACCATTGTATAAGTAATCAAGACCCATCTTTTCAGACTGAAGAGTTAAAAGAAAATTGAATTTTTATATGGAGTGAGGGTTTAAGAAAGTCCAGATAATCCAAGTGCTATTTCTCGTCTAGTGTTGGTAGCGTATCGTCTCTAGAATATTTCCTGTTAGGAAACTGAAACCCAAAGAAATTAGTGAAATGCTTGAGAACATAACAGAACACTGGATATGAGGTCTTTGTGCCTTCCCATAAGAAAAATACTTACTGTCTTATTTTAGTAAGCATGAAAACAAGTTTGTTCTCTCCCCTGTCTTTTCTTTTTGTTTTTTTTTTTTTTTTGGTTTTTTCGAGACAGGGTTTCTCTGTGTAGCTTTGCGCCTTTCCTGGAGCTCACTTGGTAGCCCAGGCTGGCCTCGAACTCACAGAGATCCGCCTGGCTCTGCCTCCCGAGTGCTGGGATTAAAGGCGTGCGCCACCAACGCCCGGCTCCCCTGTCTTTTCTAAAGAAAATAAGTTTGAAGCATGGCTGAAAAATATTCTTGATGCTTTGTATTCAAGAAGTTTTACATACCAATTTGTGAGTGCCTCAGAAGTACCCTTATAGTTTGTCATGACAGAATTCAACATACCAGGTATTTCTTATTTGTTAGGCTCTGAGTTGGGTGTAAGGAATGTATTGATAAACAGAACATATTTGATCTCCAGTCATGAAAGAAGCATGCTTAGTTAATAAATACAATAAAAGCGTGATAGAAGAAGAATAATGAGAAGAGTTGTATGAGTCAAGTTAGGCTTTTCGAGGAAGTGGTGATGTTTAAATTGGGACTTAAAGAGCAGGTCCTCAAAAGAAGAGAGGGTTGAAGAGCACTCCAGACAAAGAGAATGCCTAGGTGTCATATCTTTCGGTAAAAAACCAAATA
>CABHPH010093265.1:0-13985 GCA_902168325.1 Peromyscus nudipes | reverse complement strand
GGGGCTATGAATGCAAACTGGGGGAAAAAATCTTTCTTTGGGCTTTACGGGTAGTAAAAAAGCTCTTTGAGCTTATGGGGAAGAAAAAGTTTCCTATGGAAGCTTTTGTCCTGGGGGCAGCTGAAATGCTAAGTCCAAGCAGCAGGAGAAAGTGATTTCTCCCTGAGGCAAAAATGGGGGTACAAAAAGCCAAAAAGTTTAAAGTTGGGAAGTTTTGGGGAAAAGTTGGTCTATCTTTCTCCTGGGGAAAAAAATCTTTCGTAAACTATAAAGCTTTCTTGGGAAATTTGGGGGGAAAAATCTCTCTAAAAAGCCTTAATCTTTCTCTCTTAAACTTAAAAACTAAAGCCTCTATCTAACCTTCTCTCTCAGAAGGACGAGAATTAGAATCACCTGGAGATATTCATATGGGGACCACCTGTGATTAGTTCTAAGGGAAAACAACAAACCTCTTAAGACAGCAAAACCTCTCTAAGTTCTCTTTCAAGCTTTAAAAATCCTCCCTGCAATGCAGGAGGCAGGGACAAGTTCCTAAAAACCTCTTCTAAGCTTTGTCTCTTGAACCTAGTAAAAGACAGTGGGTCAGAGTACCCTGAGGGAAACGCTTGGGGAGAGTGTGGGTAAAGAGCTACAGAGAGCCCAAAAGGGCAGGAAACTTTACCTGAGAAAAGCAAAAAAGCCAAGCTTTTCAGTTACAGCCCAGCTGAGGCATCAAGGGTTTTGTTTGAGTGTTTCAGAATGAAAAAGGTGCTCCTAATCGTCCTAAGCAAAGATCCCCTGAAGCAATGCAAACTGTTAGCATTGTATCCTTTCTTCTGAGCAAAAACCCAGAGGTGACCGGCCAGCGCCTCTGAGTTGGAGTGCATTTCGGGGATACTAGGGTTCCTGCAGTTGCAAACTTCCTGGAGCACAGAGCTGAGGCAGGAAGGTGCAGGACCCAGGGGAAAACTGCTAATAAACAATGCTAAAGCCAGTGGGAACGGGTGCAGTTGTCCACTTTCCTACAAGTCCGGGTTGGTAGGTCCACAGCGGCAAAAAGAAATCTGAGAAAAAGATTTTCTATCAGAGTAAGGACCTTTCTGGGAAAACAGTAAAGCTGAACTGTGTCTGAAGCAGTTGTGCTGCTGAGTCAGAACACTGTCTGGGGAAAGAGCCCAGCCAGGGCAAAACAGAACTATCCAGGAGTAAAGCTTTTTTTTCTATCAGAGAAAGCATCTCTTTGAGAAAAGCTTTGTTTCAACTGCCTCCCGGTGAAATGAGGGAGTGTAGCCCTAAGGAGTGATTGCCTCTGGCATAAGCTCTGTTCTTGAGCACCCAGACAAGCAAACCCAACCCACTGGGGGACTGGACCAGGTGAAGGCCTGATGAAGCAAAACACCTGTCCTAATGGGAGTTTAGAAATGGCAAAAACCTCCCTTGTTAGATTTTCAGTCTGTACACAAACCACACAGACCCCGAAAACAGAAACGGACAAAAAGCTCCTACCTTCAGTAGCAGGGAAAGCCACCACTGTAGTGTCGGAAAATGTTTCTGGGGTAGAGGGGATAAATTGAGACCAAACTGGGAACTGTCTGGGAGAAAGACTCTGAAGAAACAGAGAAGGGATAGATTCCTCCCCAGAAAATGCATGACCTATGAAAGCTGCTAAGAGTTTGAGGCAGATTGGGGAGAAAAAAAAAGCCCCTACCTCCAAAGGCAGCTAGCAGAGGAATAGAGTTGCAGACAGATACCTGAAGCTCTGCATCTGGAGGGGAAAGGAACAAGCAAAATGAGATAAATCAGTGGGAGAAAATCTCTCTGAAGGAGCTATGAAAAAGCTCTGTTGTAAAGGCTTTTGTTTTTCACTGACTGGCTAAGGCAAGCACAAGCCCTGAGAAAAGTTGCTATCAGAAATTGCCCACCTCGATGCGCGCTAAAGAGGCAGGTGCAGTTCTGATTTGGGGGCCAGTGTCAAATGAAGAAGAGACACCTGTTGAAGCCAGCTGAGGAGAGAATAGAAATCTCCCAATGTGCAATAGCTGAAAATGTAAAATGCTTGTTCAAATCTCCCGTTGCAAAAGCAAAAAACTTTGTTCAAACCTCCTGGGCAAAAATTTGTAAGCAAGTCTGGTAAAAGAGAACCAGTTGACTCTCAGACCCAAAAAGAACTATGGGAAATGACTGATATGGGAAATGATATAAGGGACTGATATAAGGGACTGATATTATTATGGACTGATATAAGGGAAATGCATTCTGGGAAAGGTAGTTTTTCCGCTAAAGATGGCGACATTGCCCTGAAACTTTTGTCAGCTCGAAAATACGTTCATGGCAAACTTAAAATACAGCTTTTAAAAGAATAAGGAGGAAAATAGTCTAAGAGTTTAAGTGTCAATTCCAATGAAAAATTGAAAGGATATGGAACTAGGTGCTTCGCGGTTTGGGGCTCCGTTGGTAAAATGCCTTATTTACCCTAATAACTGTTCAAAGTTTTTACGGTAATTGGATGACAAAAAGCTACCTATAAGCGCAAACAAGCCACTTTAAAATCCTTAAAACAAGGGAAAGCAGTTTATACACCGAATGTTGTCTTAGATATGAAGAAACTTATGTGAAATTAAAAATTCTTTACCTCTTGAACAGACAGCCTGCAATGAGTGATTCCTTTGCAAATCTAATTAAGGGGATAAGAAACAGGAATTCAAAAAAGAAATGACTGCTTTATAGATGGGAAACAAACTTCAGAAAATCTAGCTGTCTTACAAAAGAGTTGCTTCACCTGAAAGTTCCTTATAAGAAATCAATGCTAAATATTACAGCTGCTAATAACATCAGGAGTTAAAGCTAATGAAATGAAAATACTAAATCCTGAAAATGCTTTTTCTAAAAGTAAGCTAATGAAGGATATGTTTCACGAAAGAACATCTATGTTCTTGACTCCTTTGAATAGTAACAGTTTTGGTGAAAATATTGGAACTAACAACAATCAAGTCAATGTTTCAACAAATTCAAGACACTATTCCACAAAAGAAAGCTGCCATGCTTTGTGGGCCATATTAGAGCTCTCTCACTCCAATCTTCCTGGTCCTTTAGCTGAGGGTAATGTGAAAGGGAAAGATCCCTGCTTGGATTATGGAAGGGTCCCAATCCTGTGTTAATATGGGGTTGAGGACATGTTTGTGTTTTTTCACAAGAGGAGAATGAAGTTCGGTGGTTACCGGAGCATCTGATAAGGAGCATGGAACTAAGGAAGGTCAGCTCCAATGACGTTCCTATAAAGGAACCAGAATGAAAGTGGCTCAATTAATATTTCTGAGGTTTTGTCACTGGTTAATGCAAACAGTGAGGAAATAGAGTTCTAGCTATGCCGCTTTTGGCTTTACTAGCTCCTTTAGAAAAATACTTTATATCACCTAATAGCTGTGCAGTATTTGGTGAAGAGCTTTACAGCAGCTAAATATGGTAATTTCACCCTCAGCGTGAAGTGAAGTTTTTCGGTAGAACAAACCAGAAGCACTGCTGTAATAGAAATGTTTGTCTGAATTGAAGCACTTAGGGGAACTATTATGAATTTGGGGGAAGGGACAGCCTCTAGTTAAAAACTGTCTACCGCTGACAGTGCATCTCTGCCGGTCCGGAACGGCTGAGAGAACTGGCAACTTTGGAGTGTGGCTTCATCCTGGAAAGGTTACAGTCCCCTAGCAACAACTATCACAATTCTATAACGACAACATTCACTAAATCCCAGTGCTTTATAGCAAAGCTGACTATAAACTCTAGACTTTAGAAATGATGTACGTACTTCCTGTCTAGTTAAGAGAACCTAATAGAGATAGTGATAATTAAGAGTAAGAAGTAGAAAAAGATGAAAATAAGATATGTGAGTTTGTAGAAATTATTCTCTTGTTAGATCTCTGTGTTAAGAAATCTTTAGGTGTTTGGTAAGTTAAATATATGCTAATTGTAGCCCTATATAAGTTTGTAAAATAGATCTATAGAGTTATAAGCTTGTAAGAAGTATCTAAGGTAGTCTTAAGACATGTAGTAATAAGCTTGTAAGAAGTAAAAGATGCTAGTTGTAAATGTACGTTTAAATAAGAATAAGACGGAATGAATATAAGAAGTAATAAGAAATATATTTGCTAAAGTACTTCTATAGTTGAGTCTAAATAAGTAGATGTTAATATGTTATATGTGAGTTTGTAAAAAAGTGTAAATGTTGAATGCGAGTCTTACATGCTTTGCAAAGCCAAAAATGTTATATGTGAGTTTGTAAAATGTAAATGTTAAGTGTGAGTCTATTCTTAATGTATATGGTGAAAGAACCTGAGATACAGAAGTTAGTGTCCTAGCAGACTGCAAAGCAAGCAGTCTGAGCGGTTTTCAAAAGTTCCAGAAGCCGCTAAGAATGGCGGACACCAGAACCAGCACAACAAGGCATCTGCAGCTGAGATCTGTGGAAAATCGACGCAACACAGAAAAAATCTGAGCTAACATCAAAAACGGTGCGGTTTAGAATACTACTGTACCTAAAAAGGTCTCTGGCTTGAGAATAAAAGTTCAGAGACGCTTGTTTGAATAAAAATTGTTAACTGCAGAAAGTTTTGGTTGAAAAACGTCTCTTCATATTTGGAAATGAAAGCCTGATACCAGAATTTACTTTTTTGAACTTTTTGAACTTAAAATGAGATAAAACTACAAAAAGATTTTGGTTATGGATTTCTCATATTTGGAAGGCTAGTACCAGAATTTATCATTTGAATTTTGAGACTTAAGAAATAAAATGCACAATAGAGATTTCATTGCAATGGGACAATTTTGAGTTTACTTATAGTAATGACCTAGGAACTGTTTTCTGGAATTGGGTTAAAAATGGAACTGTTTAAATGAAGAAATTTATTGTTTCTACCTAGAGTCAAGATGTGTATGCATATATGCTGGTGATTCATGAATTGTTCTGTGTTAAAAATGCAATTGTTTTGTGGAACTGTTTATGCAAAAATGGAATTACTTATGGAACTGGTTTTGTGTTACAAATGGAACTGTTTAAACAGAAAAGTTTGGGTTTTCTAACTAGGCTTGAGATTTTGCTTAAAAAATTAAAAGAAAAGGGAGAGTTAATGTTCCTTAGTCTATTTTAAAAAATATTTTCTTGTTATTTGAGTGGATTAATGTTATGTTTTGTTAGTAAGTAATGCAAATGGGTATACTAAAATTTAAAGTGTAAAGAGTTTTATTATAAAACTTCTTCTGGATGTTTTGCTAAAAGTTTTCAAAGTGTGTTAATAGTTAGATTGAGAATATTGTTTTTCAATATGGGTTTGTAGGAATTGTATAGGTTTGGGACTTTGTTTAAAAAATTATAAAGAAAAGGAAGAGTTATGAGGTTGAATTATGTTTGCAGAAATTATGTTTAACCTATTGATATGAATGCACCCTGGTTTTGTGGAGTTAAGAAAATATTTAAGTTTGTGAATACATCAAAGTTTTTCCTATGTTCTGTTAGCAAGAAAATTCAAATGATTAAGAGTTAAAGTTGTAAAGCGGAGAAAATTGTTAACTATATATAGCACCATATATGCTAATTCAAATGGTTCTGTTAAGAGTTTGCTTTGAGTTGTAAGATTGGGAGAATTGTGACTATGTATAGCAAGATTTATGTTAACCTGTTAATGGTATTGATGAAGCTAAGAGATTCTTTAAGTTTGTAGTTGCCTTAAGAGTTTTTGGTTTAGAAAGGGCCTGAGGCAGCTAAGACTGCTGTAGTCACCTTGGACCTAATTCAAAAGAGAAATGCCATCTTTATCATCCTCTACTCCCATACTGGGAGGTGTAACAGCTATGGAGATTGCTGTAAGCCATTAATAGTTATTTTTTATATATTAAGAAAGGGGGACCTGTGGGAGCCCATTCTTGGGTTCCTCGTGGCTTTACCCAGCAGGTCTGCATAGAGGATGATTAGGACCACGAGCCTGAGTGCAGGTACCTGAGATGGTCTGCACTTGGCTGTGCTGGGGGAGGAGGACATTTGCTCCACCACTTGGTGTCTCTATAAAAACCCTGGGGCAGAGACAGTCGGGGCCCATTGGAAAAGGTTCCAGGCCCTCTCGAGGCTATCCTTTATTTTCTGTTTATCTCCGCAAGATTCTCTGCAATAAATCCTTCTATCTAATATTTCCTGCTGTTCACACTCAAGAAAACTCTGGGAAGCTGTGGGGTTGGTGGGTAAACGCCCCACACATGTTTAAGCACATGTGCACATGAACACACACACACACACACACACACATTCTCACTCACTCACTCACTCACTCACTCACTCACTCACTCACTCACACATCTTACTCAATCTGAATGATATTACTTGTGTTTTAAGGCCTGACTATTTGGTATTGGAAAGCCAACCAGTATATTGTATGCTGAGAAAGACTGTTTATTTTGTGTTTTGTTCTGGGACTCCTTTGTTTACTGTTAATGTGTTTGTAGTAACTTTTTTAAGATTTCATTATGGTCCAATATTCTAAAAGCAATCTTAGAAGAGAAAAAGAAACTTTGATCTCAGCTTTGAACTAACACAGTGGGGCATGCGTCAGAGTCTGTCTGACAGACGTAGTCATGTGCACTTTCTCACGAGGGCATCTGCTGCTGATGAAAGAAATTTGACAGTGGTTCTTCAAAAAGCTCAGCAGAAACCTAAGAATGGGACACTGTGACACTGGAGGACAAGAACAGCTTGATCTGAATACCAGTGAGGGCGGCTGTGAAAAAGGGTGTGACCACTGAGGCCTCTGACGGTACATAACTCAGGAAGCTTGTTCAACTGGCTATCAAGTACCTCATGATGTAATGGGGGCTAGACAGCATTGTGTTGTGAGAATTCCCACCGAAGAACACTCAGATCAAGTCTCTAAGACTAACAACAGTGTAGAGTGTAGAGAAGAAGAATACACACACACACACACACACACACACACACACACACACACACACGACAGGATGAGTAACTAACTTAAGAATGTGGGGAATTTTATATCAGAAATGATAACCTCTTTGTATGCATTACACCAGGTACATTATAAACTGGGAATCTGCGACAAAGGTTACATAAATGAAACTACTCCGTGTAATGATCTCATCTCCTCTTTAGATACAGAGGAGCCAACAGTTAAGAGAAGACGGCCTTTCATATCCTGGTTGTTCCACAAGGGCTCTGTGCCTCACTAGGACCAAGTGTGCACAGCCCCGCCAGTTGTGAAGACAGGAAAAATCTTTGGAAAAGATCTAACTGCCATTTGTGAGGATGGCAATCTACCAACAGCAATTCTGCTAGGTCTCATATGGTTCTTCTCTGGCTGTCCTGAGGACAAAATCCTCCTTCTCCTAAATACCTCCCCACTTCGATTCTATCATCAAGTGGAGAAGCAAGTGTGCATCAAATCATTGGCTTAAGAATAGGAAGGTAAGAGAGGGCTATTCGCCACAACCGTGTATTGGAAAAGTTGGGTTAAATCACTTTACTGTAGTGGAAAATCTGATTACAAATAAACATTGTCTGAGGTCTCAGGGTTAACATTAGGGTGGGATGGGTACAACAGGAGATAGAAGCACCAAAACCAGGTCAGGTCCTCTTCATCCATGCCAGCTCTTGCATTGCACCTGCGCACACCATTAGCCTGGTTCTCAAGAAGAAGGAAACCCTGCTCTGTGCTGCCAGTGGAGTGACAGGTGTTTCTCTTTCTTCTCTCAGGACATACTATCCTTTGTTAGTGTAAGGGGGTCAATCACTGAAGGTATCTTCAGCACACCTGACAAAATAAGAGCATTCCAAGCCCTGAAAGAAAGGCTGGATTCCAGGACAGAAGTGAACTTGAACAACGAAAGTGTCCCTGTTGTGGCATCTATCTTAAAGGTAGGGAGAGTCCTTCCATCCTCTACACTCAGGATTCCTCCCAATCTGTGTGAGTGGTTTCCTGCATCATGTGTACTCTTGAAGGACAGTAGACAGGACTGATAGAAATCTGATAAGCCAAAGGTTCCTCTGATGCTCACAACATAAGGGTTCAAGCATAAACCAGTCACAGTGAAGGGTAATGTGACTAAGTATCTTTTATTTGATTCCTCTGTGTTCCTCATGCAAAACAGGTTTCAAAATAATAATAGGGTATGGAGGGTTATTTTATACAGGTACATGAATGTCACCTTGTGTACATGCCTAGTCAGATGTGTTCTGTTACCAGTTTTCATCATTCTCTGTCACTCTTTAAGTTTTTCCCGAGAGGCGAGTTTTTCTTCCTTAGTAGAGCATGTATCTCCTCCACATATACTTTGACTACACATAGCCAACAAGATCCTATGATTTTCCTGTCTCCCTCTCATGCAATGTTGAGATCCAAATGCAGGTCCTCATGGCTTTGAAGCTGGCATTCTTAATCACTGAGCCATCTCTCCAGCCCCATTAAATGATACTTTTATGTTACTATTAAAATTCAACTTAAATTACATCATTTCACTCCTTCCTTTTCCTTGCTCTAAGTCCTCATGTTTCCCATCAACTTCCCACTTCCTCTCAAATACAGGGTCCATTTTCTTTAATTTTTGTTATTACATACATATATACATATATATCTGTAAAAATGTTAAAACAACCTGATGAGTCCACTTATGGTTACACACTATTTCTTAGCCACCAGTTGGTATTGGATTACCAATTAGGGGTTCATCTTTGAGGAAGACTTATTTTTCCACTTTCAGTAGTATTTATGTGGCTATAGTTCTACATCTAGAAGTCTGGCTTCATGAGATTTCCCCATCCCAAGTTAGTGCTACTAAGGATGATATTTTTGTTCAGGAATATTGTTTAAGGAACCATATTGTTGCTCAGTCTTGTGATATTTATTTGACAGTCACTATACAATGACACACATTTCATTTCCTCTGCCACTTAAAGGATGTGATGTTGCTGGTTTTGTTCTTTTTTTGGGGGGAGGGGGCTCTCAATTCTCAAATAAACCACACACAAAGGCTTATTCTTAATTACAAATGCCCAGCCTTAGCTTGGCTCATTTCTTGCCAGCTTTTCTTACCTTTAAATTATCCCATCTAACTTTTCCCCTCTGGGCTTTTCCTTTTCTTCTGTATCTCTTACTTTCATTCTTACTCTGTGGCTTGCTATATAGCTGGGTGGCTGGCCCCTGGAGACCTCATCCTTTTCTGGCTCGTTGATCTCCCCCCTCTCAGATTTCTCCTTCTATGTATTCTTTCTGCATGCCAGACCCACCTATTTCTTTCTCCTGTCTCTCTCCTAGCCATTCAGCTCTCTGTTAGACCATCAGGTGTTTTAGACAGGCACAGTAACAGTTTCACAGAGTTAAACAAATGCAACATAAACAAAAGTAACACACCTTAAAATAATATTCTACAACAATGTTACTACAAGCATTTTCTCTTGGAGAATGCAGCACATGAAAGAAAGTCCAGGCTCACCCAGCCTTTGCTTATGAGTGCATGGATCCATGCAGTTAGATCACTTGTTTCAGAGCTGTTAGAGTGAGAAGGAAAAACTCCTTGATCATGAAGAAATTACTGTAATGTGTATGTTTGTCATTTGAACGTAAGAGTTGGGATGAGGTATTGATCTCTTAAGTGTGTGCTAGTGTGCTCTACCCAAAATCTGCTCTTAGGTTTCTAGTTTTGATGGACAAAACTTAGTGGGTCTACATGTCAGACTAGGTTCCAACTGGGGGATAGGTTGGGAACTATGAATGAAGTTGGAACTAAGCTGAATTTTACAGTTGAAAGTATTTTGAGTAATTTCTGTGATGTATATTTTCCACAAATATTTTTTCTATGTATGTCAGGAGTTTCCAAAAAAATATACCAGGAAGTGTGCTGACATCTAGACTATATGATGAATGGCTTGGAGTCCTCGACCAAGTGTATGAAGAGAAGAAAGTAGTTGCAGTGCAGAGGTAATGATTCACTAATTTCTTGAGTAACACCAACAAAAAGAGGAATAATGTTTGCTTAGACACATTAGATCCTATACCACAGAATTATTTACTAAACATATTGACGGACAACAAAATGTTTCCATTGTTCACAAACACAGAAGACATTTTGAAAGGAGAAGTATGACTTGGGGAGTCACAGTGGCCCATGCTTTTAATCTTAGCATTTATGTAACATATGTTTGTGTGTGTGTGTGTGTGTGTGTGTGTGTACATATTAATTAAATTTGTTCTTTTTTCTGACTTTGGGGAGATATTGGAAGCATAATTTATAAGACACATTCTTACTTTCACTTTATTCTCAGGGGACCTGAATAAGATACAATTACTCTGTTCCCTTTCTTCATATTTACAATTTCATGAGTAAAATTTATTTTTTTTAAATAACTTGTCTCTGTGTTCAGTCTTTTAGAGCAATTACCCCAACCAAACATCATTCTTTTGAAACCACTTTTCAGAATATTATATAAAATTGAGAGAAACTCTGAATTCAACCACATGACATCTTCTAATTTAGCCATTTGCATAGCCCTGTGTATTCTATGCCTGCCTAGTTCTGGCAACTCAAGATTGACAGATATCACCAAAAAGGTAATGAGACATATATTTTATGCCTAGAGTAAACATGTCTTCACAATGAGACAGGAATACAGGATTATCCTGAGAGTCTGGGGTTTGTTTTTTGTTTGTTTTTGTTTTTTAAATGAGTGTACCCTTGATTTTTATTCATCTGGAGAGGAAGAATAACTTGTGAGTTTTAAGTAAGTAGAATTTAAATGGGTATTTGAGCTCAGTGACTCAGTCCTTTGTTGATTGTGATTTAGAATATCGTTAGACTAACCCACTGAGAGCTAATATTGTGAAATGATAAGAAAACATGGGTGCTGGGTTAGAAAATCAAGACTGAACCCTTGATGCCATCACTGAGGAATGTGTGAATTTCTACTTGTTTTCAAGGTGGTTTCCCAACTAAACAAAGGCAATATGGATTGTTTTATCAGATATGTTGTTCTGAGACATGGTTAGTGTGATTAAATGTATCCTTGGCCTCTTGTTGCTGATTATTGTTGGATTAGAGATACTTTTCTATGGCAGGCACATTTCAAATACTATAGTAAAATACCAGAATTTATTCAGCATAAAGACTCTAGTATTTGAATTTCTGATTAACTATTGATTGAGCAATTGCTCTTGGGCCCCTAAGAAGTACATCACAAGAAGGCCTGACTCAGGACAGTTTTTCTCATATTGTGTAGAATCAACGAACAGAAGAGAAAGCTAGAGTTCCAAACAACCTGTCATTGCAGATCCACAATTACCCAATTCGCTCCAAATAGGCCTTACTTCAAATATTTTCCAATATAATTGTAGGGAAAGGGGGCTGGCTAAAGAAACCCACCCTGACCCTGGAGCCCAGAAATAGGGAAAGATGGATCAGATCAGGGCAGAAAGAAACACAGTTAGGCTCAGATCAGAGCCATCTCTGCCCCTGGCCAACTGATCTGTGAAATTGAGCCACTTTATTCAAATTTCCTGATTTGTTTGTATCAGTATGGTAAGTAGGGGGGGTCTAGAAATTGGTGTTCCCCGTACAATGTGAGGAAGGAACTAATTAGTTCTCTTTATAAATTGAATTCTCTTGCTTTTGGGATATTTGTTGTTATTCTCTCTCTCAAAAAGAGCAAAAAACAAAAAAACAAAAAAAAAACCATGCAATCTCTGCCAATATTCATTTTCTGCCCATAAAGAGGAAATTTCAGCATTAGTAAAAGGTACACAATTTCTGCTGGGTTGATTCCTGCTAACTGATGAAGTCTCAGTTTTCCTTTTAGAATAAAGTCAGAAACCTTTTCTACATAAGTCTTTAATTTCTTACTCTGTGTGCAAAATATCCATTCTAAGATATTATCTTTTTTCTGCATTAAAATTCCTCTAGGGGAATGTAGAAGGCAAAATAACCAGAATGCAATCAAGTTTGAGATCCATATGATCCACATGTGCATCCTATAATTTCTTTTCTACCAGAGCAAATTCTCTCTCAGCTTCAGCTGATAATTTTTTTAGACTATTGAAGTCCTTGTCATTTTGTAAGGTTTTAAACCAATTACACACTTCTTGAGTTGTGAATCCAATTGTGGGCCATAGCCAGTTACTGTCTCCCAGCAATTTTTTGAAAGTCAGTAAGAGTGTGCAATTGACCTCTCCTGATTTGTACCTTTTTGGGTTGAATTTTTGTAAAGCTATTTTATATTCTAGGTAACTAATGAAATCTCTTTGTATTTTTTCAGGAGAAATTTGTAATCCCCAACAAGACAAAATTTCCTTTATTTCTTCAAACATTTTCTCTAAAGTATCTACATTTGAATCAGCTAGTAAAATACCATCCATATAATGGTAAATTATTGATTGAGGAAACTATACACAAAGCATTTCCAATGGATGTTTTACAAAATATTGGCACAGGGTGGGGCTGTTAAACATCCTTTGTGGGAGAACCTTTCCATTGATATCTCTTAACAGGCAGAGAATTTTTATAATTAGGCACTATGAAGTCAATTTTTTTCTTTATCCTTGTCTTGTAGAAGTACAGTGAAGAAATAGTCTTTTCAATCAATAAGTATAATAGACCATCTTTTCAGCAATAGAGAAGGTAAGGGAATTCCATGCTGTAAAGAGGCCACTGGCTGAGTCACCTTACTAATAGGTCTTAGATCTCTTACCATTCTCTATTTTCCAGATTTCTTTTTAATAACAAATACAGGAGAATTCTAAGGATTGTTCAATCCCTCAATATGTTGGCCATTTAACTGCTCATGTACCAGCTGTTTTACAGCCTGTAATTTTTTCTGCTGTCAAAGGCCATTGTTCTTCCTAGACAGGTTTGTCAGTCAACCATTTTAAAGGTAGGACTGTCATATCTTGTTTTTGTACAACCTAAAAGGTCAGTGACTGTTCTTTAAAATACCTTTTAATATTTTCCCCAGAAACATATATTAGTTTATGGTTTGTTTCTGAGATTGGAGGAATGTTACTTTGGGTATTCCATTGCTGTAACAAATCATGTCTCCATAAATTCATTGCTATATTAGCCACATATAGCTTTCATTTTCCTCTCTGTTCTGTTCCTTTTCATTCAACACATCTCATGCTTTGTTTTACCTGAGATAATGTTCCAATCCCTAAAAGCTGAACATATACCCCCTGCAAAGGCCAATTTGGATGGCAAGATTGGGGTTGCAAGTATTGTTACATCTGCTCCTATGTCTACAAGACCTCTAATTACAATGCCATTTATTCATACCTTTAGCTTTTCTTTTTGATCATTTATACAAGTGTGTCAAAATACTCATTTTACAGTTTCTACTGAATTTTTTGTTTTATCTTCTAAAGCTCTTCTATCATCTACAGCAGTATTTTTTTGTATTTTTATTTTTTTTACAATAGGCATTAGGTTCTTTAATTGCTTTGGGGAGGAGTTTCCCCATGATGACAGGGAATGACTGAACCAAATTATACATGGGGGACCATGAGAGGCCATTCAAGGTGTTTCCTAATGGCAAAGGGTTATCCTGTCTGTCCTTTGTTGATCTGCATTTATTGGTCCAATGTCAGCCTTTGCTGCACCTTCTGTATACTCCAGAAGTCAGGGGCCTTCTATTTGGATTATTCCTAGAAAAATATTGTTTCTAGGAACACCTGTCTACATTCCCTTTTTAGGTGACTTGTTTGCCACAATTTAAACACCTGACATTTTGATTTTTCTTCAAACTTCTGGAAATCACCTGTCCTATACAAACCTCAACATCGTTATGAGATTCAATATTGACTATATCTCAGATCCATTCCTCTAAGGGTGCTGATCTTGCATATAATGGCCTAATTACCCTTTTACATTGTGAATTAGCAGTTTCAAAGGCCAAAGATTCAATTAGTATTTGTCTAGCTTCTGAATTTGGTATCACTCTATTTACAGCTGAAGTCAATCTTTATAAAAAAAAA